>JAWQEG010003068.1:47500-77686 GCA_033782935.1 Petrolisthes cinctipes | reverse complement strand
GTAATAATAATGATAGTAATAATAATAATAGTAATAATAATAATAATAATAGTAATAATAATAATAGTAATAATAGTAATAATAATAGTAATAATAATAGTAATAATAATAGTAATAAGAATAATGATGATAATAATAATGATAATAATGATGACAATAATAATAATAATGATGATAATCATTCACTAACACATGTAAAAATTGTCCCAAGGTAGGGAGTTTTACGGTACGGTATATATAATAATAATAAGTTAGGGTGTTTTATGGTATGAGATATGTAATTTTCACCGTGATATAAGTTATTATGGTCAAATTTCTCTAAGTTTGATATAAGTCTTACCTTGTGAAACTCCGTATAGTCTGTCCAGGTTAGGTCCGGGTATAGTCTGCTATGGTTAGGTCCCGATAGTCTGCAATGGTTCAGATTAGGTTAGGTTAGTTTAGGTTAGGTTAGGTCGGGTCGGGTTGAGTTGGGTTAGGTTGGGATTGGTTTGGTTAGGCTTGGTTTGGTTGGGTTAGCTTAGGTTAGGTTAGGTTAGGTTGGGTCGGGTTAGGTTAGGATTGGTTTGGTTAGGTTAGGTTGGGTTAGGTTGAGTTGGGTTAGGTTGGGTTGGGTTAGGTTGGGTTGGGTTTGGTTTGGTTTGGTTAGTTAGGTTTGGTTAGTTAGGTTGGGTTGGGTTGGGTTAGGTATGTATGGCTAAAACAGGATATTTGCACAATAAATGGATGTTAAAATTAAACTAATCACATGAAAAAAATTGAATTATTCACTTAAAAAAATCTTGGAAAAGCTATATTTTGTCTGAAAATCTCACACGTGCAGCTCGGAAAATTTACCCAATTAAAAAAAAAATAAAAAATTGAAATACGAGTACTAAAATCAACCGGTAATTATCTATTCTATTGTTATTTTCTATTACAATGTTTTTACCTTCTATATTCACAAATTCACAACATTCTAAAACACTTTCCTTCAGAAATGCCCCATATCGGTAAATATTGAAAGAATTACCGTTATTGTGTACGGTTTTCTTACCTTCATTACCCACTTATTTAGACAATTCTAAGACTATTTTCTTTTATGGTATTTCTTCCTCAAATGCCCCATTTCCAAGATAGGGCATATTCAAATGGGGCATTTTGAAATTAGCCTGACCTTACCTAGCCTAACCTAGACCACAGCAGACTACTGGGACCTAACCTGGGCAAATTACTGGGAAATAACTGTGATAAAGTACAGGAAATGACCCGGGGAAAAATACCCGGTAATTCTTTCAATAAATACCCACTTTTCTTAACATTTCCAAGTTAGGTCATATTCAAATATAGCATTTAGAAATTAGTATGACCTTACATGACTTAACATAACCTAACCTAAACTGCAGTAAACTACCGGGACCTAACCCGGGCAAAATACCGGGAACTAACCGTGGTAAAATACGGTAAATATTGAAAGAATTACCATTACTGCGTACGGTTTTTCTACCTTCATTACCCACTTATTTAAACCATTCTAAGACTATTTTATTCTATGGCATTTCCAAGATAGGGCATATTCAAATTTTGAAATTAGCATGACCTAACCTAGACTGCGGCAAGCTACCAGGACCTAACCTGGGCAAACTACCGGGAAATAACCATGGTAAAGTACAGGAAATGCAAAATACTGGGACCTAGCCAAATCTGGCAACACTGCTACAAAACGGTAATTTTTTCAATAAATACCGTACCAACTTTTCTTCGGAAATGCCCCATTTCCAAGTTAGCTAATATTGAAATTAGCCTGACCTTACCTGACCTAACCTAGACTTCGGCAAGCTACCGGACCTAACCTGACCTAACCTAACCTAGACTGCGGCAAACTACCGGGACCTAACCTGGGCAAACTACCGGGAAATAACCGTGGTAAAGTACAGGAAATGACGGTATTTTTACAGAAAACCTGGGTTCACTAGTACGTAAATATTAGTATGTTTTACCACTAATTAGGACCATTCTAAGACACTTTTCATCAATGGTGTATCTTTCGGAGATGCCCCGTTTTCATACCCCAATACAAACATGGGGGAGAGCCTGGGAATCCGGGGTTTTGGGTGGGGGAAAACACGCATTTCACTGTGGTTCTGCCTATATAATTGACTTCCTACCGTTATTTTCGTTGCTTTTCGTTATATTCCACGTTATTCAAGACGCATGCAATATTGGGGGTGCGTTGGATGAAGCTAGTTTCAGGTGGGGAGATTGGTTCTCTTGTGTTTACGTTTGATATGTTTTCACTACAATTATAGTCTTTTCATAGTTGTAAATGTTACAATATTCACGCTACTTTTGGCTGGTTTGGCTATATTTGCCCTATTATATTTTGTATTGGCAATATTGTCTATGAGCGTCCTACTCTTTTTATGGAAATTTCCATATCCAGGATGTTACATTGTTGCCATCTAGTGTCTACTCCTGTCATTAATTCCTTGATATCACTGTGTTGCCATCTTGTGGTTACTCTGTAAATTATTGGTAATGGAAGTGCAGTGTTACCACATCCATCTACATCCCGGGATATTTACTCGGTCACTTTATTAATTGTACAACGGTTTTATGCCCAGGTTAGGTCCCGATAGTTTGCCCAGGTTAGGTCCCGGTAGTCTGTTGTGGTCTAGGTTAGGTCAGGTCAGGTTAGGTAACACTAATTCCCAAAATAACCATTTGATTTAACATTTTATTGGAGATCTGGCAATTGTGGGATTTTATTCGATGCCGATAGCCATCCACTTATTATGTACATTACCAATTCCTCATTTTCATAGCCATTTGGGCTACAAATGTGCACCTGAACACGTGTTATTATTCACTGGGTAATTTCATTATGTTACTTTTTATTATCTTTCCTTATTTTTGGTTAGGTTTGTTATGCTTTGCTTTGGTTTGTTTGGGTTAGGTTAGGTTAGGTTAGGTTTTGTTTAGTAAGGATATGTAGGGGTCGGTAGGATTTGGCTATAATTCTACTTCTTTTCATAGTATTGGGTGCTTCTCTTTGTTATTTTGAGTTAGTACCACTGCTTATAGCCTTGGAAATTTTGGCCCTCTGCTGGCTACTCTAAATATTAATATGTGCATTACCATCTACTAATTTTTATAGCCATTTGGGCTACTTTTGTGCACATGAACACGTGTTTTCATTCTAAGAGTATTTATATTATGTATCTATATTTTTACTTTTGTTTTGTTATGTTACTTTATTTTGGGCTTTAATTGGTTATTTAGTGTAGGGTGAAATATTGTTAGGTTATGTTTGGGTGGGATAGGTACGGTGTGGCTATCATTTTACTTTTTTGGCTGCTTTTCCATTTATTTTTGAGTTTGTAATGCTGCTGTATGGAAAACTGGGTCACGTGATTATCCCCTATAAATAGGACGTTAGAGCGTGGGTCTTTCTCTTTCAGTTGCTCACTATGGAACACTTGTGTGCCGGTTGTCGTCCTCTATTCTACGAAATTATAGCAAGCCATTTTAGAAATAACGAGACCAGTATAACTTTATTTCAAAATCACGGTGTCTTACCAACTGATCTCAAGTGTCCTAATTGCGGTAACAATTGTTGTTTAACACATGATAACCTTTTTCGTTGTTATCACACAACTCTAATAGCAAAGACAAAGAGAAGAAGACGTTGTGGATTTTCTGTGTCGTCATTTAAAGGCTCATTTTTAGACCATTCACACATCGAACCCTGGAAAGTGCTGTGTTTTATTAACGTATTTTGTGATAAGAGTTTTTCACACATCCAGACTATCAAAAACTTGAGCATAAACAGCAAAACTTCTGTCGATTGGAGAAGTTTCTGTAGTGAAGTGTGCGAGAAATGGCTAACATCTCAACCCCCTATAGGTGGTCCTCATATAACAGTTGAGATTGATGAAACCCTTGTTGTCAGACGGAAACACAACGTCGGTCGTGTTTTGTCTCAAGTGTAGGTGTTTGGAGGAATTGAAAGAGTCTCCAAGAAAAAATTTATTATCCCGCTCTTAGACGATGCGACTCAACCACTTCCACGGAATAAAGAAACTCTTATTCCACTAATAAAACTTTTTATATTGCCTGGCACTACCATTTGCTCTGATTCTTGGCGTGCATACAATTCTCTCGAGGACGAGGGCTATCGACATTGGTGTGTAAATCACAGCATTAATTTTGTCGACCCGGTTAATACTGAAATACACACACAAAACATAGAGAGATTGTGGAGAGACGTTAAGGAACATATTAAACGACCAGGAATCAAAGCCAAGTATTTGAGACAATATATTGCAAGATATATATTTCTAGACCAACACGAAGATCTTGCGTTTCATCAATTCCTTCTGGAGGCTGCAAAACTCTATCCGCCCCAACCGTGTTCGTCCGCCATTACCACATGATTCAGACGACTCAGATATCTCCTCTGATCACAACAATCCCACACCATCCACATAATTTCTGTAAGGTATGTTATTTATTGTTTATTCAACATTCTTTACCCTTTATTTTGTCCATTTTTATACACATATTATTATATATATGTCATTCCTACATATACATTGTGTACACATGTTGGTAACGCTGCTACTTGGGCTGTATTGGTATTATATTGCAACGTTCTCAAACACTTGGAATTTTTTTTTTATCATTAACTATTTTATTTACGGTTGGAAGTGTATAATTATGGCATTAACATAGTGCTATGCGTGTTTTCCCCCACCCAAAACCCCAGATTCCCAGGCTCTCCCCCATGTTTGTATTGGGGTATGAAAACGGGGCATATTTCGATAACGGGGCATATCCAATAAATACTCCATAGGTTGGAACTGTATTATAAAGGCAAAACCATAGTGTATAGCGTGTTTTCCCCCACCCAAAACCCCGGATTCCCAGGCTCTCCCCCATGTTTGTATTGAGGTATGAAAACGGGGCATCTCCGAGAGAAACACCATAGATGAAAAGTGTCTTAGAAAGGTACTAATTAGGGTATTTATTGAAAGAATTACCGTTTTGTAGCAGTGTTGCCAGATCCGGCTAGGTCCCAATACTTTGGCCCGGTCATTTTCTGTACTTTACCACGGTTATTTCCCGGTAGTTTGCCCAGGTTAGGTCCCGGTAGTCTGCCCAGGTTAGGTCCCGGTAGTCTGATGCGGTCTAGGTTAGGTTAGGTCAGGTCAGGTAAGGTAAGGCTAATATCAAAATGCCCCATTTGAATATGCCCTATCTTGGAAATGGGGCATTTGCGGAGAAAATGCCATAGAAGAAAATAGTCTTAGAATGGTCTAAATAAGTGGGTAATGAAGGTAGAAAAACTGTACCCAATAACGGTAATTCATTCAATATTTACCCTAATTAGTGGTAAAACATACTAATATTTACGTATTAGTGAACCCAGGTTTTCTGTAAATTTACCGAAATGACTAGGGCAAAATACTTGGTCCTAGCCGGATCTGGCAACACTGTTACAAGATGGCAATTCTTTCAATAAATACCCAAAACTGCAATTGCCTAGAATCTAAATAAATACCAAACAATACCATGATTTACCCATATAGTAATAGTGGTGGTAGTAGGGTAGAAGTGGTGGTGGTAGTAGTAGTGGTAGTAGTGATAGTAGTAGTAGTAGTAGTAGTGGAAGAAAGATTGGAGGGAGAAGAATTTATACACTTGGAGATTGGAGAACACTGGGGTATTTATTGAAAGAATTACCGTTTTGTAGCAGTGTTGCCAGATCCGGCTGGGTCCCAGTATTTTACCCCCGTCATTTATTGTACTTTATCACGATTATTTCCCGGTAGTTTGCCCAGGTTAGGTCACGGTAGTCTGCCCAGGTTAGGTCCCGGTAGTCTGATGCGGTCTAGGTTAGGTTAGGTTAGGTCAGGTCAGGCTAATTTCAAAATGCCCCATTTGAATATGCCCTATCTTGGAAATGGAGCATTTGCGGAGGAAATGCCATAGAAGAAAATAGGGTATTTATTGAAAGAATTACCGTTTTGCAGCAGTGTTGCCAGATCCGGCTTGGTCCCAGTATTTTGCCCCAGTCATTTATTGTACTTTATCACGATTATTTCCCGGTAGTTTGCCCAGGTTAGGTCCCGGTAGTCTGATTTGGTCTAGGTTAGGTTAGGTCAGGTCAGGTCAGACTAATTTCAAAATGCCCCATTTGAATATGCCCTATCTTGGAAATGGGGCATTTGCGGAGGAAATGCCATAGAAGAAAATAGTCTTAGAATGGTCGAAATTAGTGGGTAATGAAGGTAGAAAAAACGTACGCAATAACGGTAATTCATTCAATATTTACCAAAACTGGTTATTGAAGGGATTGGAGGATTTAGAGGGAATACTAGGGACATTTGAGGAGAGATTAGAGGATTGGAGGAAACACTGGTGAGAAGATTGGAGCAATTTGGAGGCCTCAGAGAGAAGAAATTCGATGAAATACCTTAATAATTGGGTTGAAAATACCTTAGATGAAACCAAATTACCTCAACATGGAGAGATTAGAGGATTGGAGAGACTGGATGGTTTGGAGGAAACACCGGAATGAAGATTGGTTCGATCGCCAACAACAGAGGGAAGAAATTCGTAAAATACCTTAAAAATTGGGTTGAAAATACCTTAGATGGAACCAAATTACCTCAACATAAATTAAACCTTTGACAAACGGTATACATTTCCATGTTTTTATAATAGTATTAACTTTGAAAGTATTTTAATAGTATTAATTTTCTTTCACAACGACCCAGGAAATAAATAACGAAGGAATTTTCATAAAAATTACTTTAGATAGGAGAAATTTTATCTTAAATAGCACCAAACTAGACTAATTTAGAGTAATTACCTTAGAAATGACAACACTGACAAAAGTAGCAATGCTGATAGGGACTACGATTGTTAACTATTATTATTATCATTATTATTACAATTTATTTATTTATTTATCTAATTATTGGGTTCTATATATTTCTTCGTATTGATTTATATATATTTCTCTTGTTATAATACTCTTATTGCTGTTATTATTGTTATTATAATTACTTTTTACATTCATCATCTCAACGGCGGCCATCATGGATAGTGACGTCATTATTGCCGTGTCGTGAAATCAGTGTTGCCAAGTCAGAGGCCGCGACTCGTGTAAAAACTGAAATTGTTCCTAATTTACTCAAGTTTTGGTGTTTCTCGGGTTAGTTTTGTATATTTGCCATAGAATATAAGTACCTTACACTTCCATTAGGTTATTTGTTGTGGAAATATAACAAATAGTAAGCCTACTATTGGAAATAAGATATAATAAGTGTATACAAATGGTAAAGGAACGATCAAGGAGCTACTAGGGTTTTGGGGGGGGTTTTGGGGGGTGCGGGGAGTTTTGGGGGGTGTCGCGGGTTTTTTTTTGGGGTGCGGGAGTAGGGGGACAGGCTTGGGGGATATTTAGGGGTGTGTGGGGTGTTTTGGGGGGTTCGGGGGGGGGGAGTTTGGGAGGTAAGGAAATAGGGGGACAGACTTGGGGTGGGTAGAAAGCCTGTTCCCTATTCCTGCACCCCCATAACCCCCCCCCCCCCAGCATGTCCCCCATTGCCTCACATGGAGGTATAATATGTGGAGACTACATCCCAGCTAGGCCTTCTCTTCACAAATTTAAGGGGGTGCGGGAATAGGGAGCCAGGCTTGGGGGAGTTTAGGGAGGTGCGGGTTTTTGTGGGGGGGTGCAGGAATAGGGAGACAGGCTTGGGGGGGGGGGGTAGAAAGCCTGTCCCCTACTCCCACATCACCCTAACCCCTCCCCCCAGCCTGTCCCCTAACTCCCGCACCCTCCAAAACCCAGCCAACCCCCCCAAAAACCCCCGCACCCCCCTAAGCCTGGCCTCTTATTCCCGCAACCCCTTAAATACATTATTTAAGACTACAATGCACACAATCACATTGATCAATAACACAACATACTGTACACTCTTTGAGAGCACTGTGGCAAACCCCAGTTGAGGCCATGGCCTTCCTCAGGAGCTCAGGGCTGCTTCACCAGATACCTTGAGGCACTTCAACAACAACAAACTGATATGAAATTTTTTGTTAGATGACATGACATGAAATGACATTTATATATAGCATTTTTTAGTAAAATCAAATAAAGTATACAGTAAGTATGTTATGGCAAGATATATAACAGTAAACATAGTCCTCCACAGGGCTAGAATAAAGATTGTTGTAGGATCTGGTAACTTTCTAGTGGATTTGATGAGATCTGCCCACATGGATTAAAATTAATCCATGTGAGGTTTTTTCACTGGTGTGTGGACCGCCAGCACACAGGGGGTGCATTTCCCTTTGCATGCAGCAGTGTAAACTCCCTCCCCCTTATGGTCCCTTCAGGGCTGGTCTCATGGAAGGTGCGGCCCCACTTGTAGCTCTTGTAACGTGGACTTGGGCCCACACCACTGGCTGTGGGATCAAAGACCTTCCCACCAATGAGGCCCCCAGACTCCCTGGTCCAGTAAGCTGTGGTCCCATTTCCCTGGGATGTGCTTTGGTAGCCCAGGCATATAGGGACATACGGACATATAGGGACATACAGACTCCCTGGTCCAGTAAGCTGTGGTCCCATTTCCCTGGGATGTGCTTCGGTAGCCCAGGCATATAGGGACATACAGACATATAGGGACATACAGACTCCCTGGTCCAGTAAGCTGTGGTCCCATTTCCCTGGGATGTGCTTCGGTAGCCCAGGCATATAGGGACATACAGACATATAGGGACATACAGACATATAGGGACATACAGACTCCCTGGTCCAGTAAGCTGTGGTCCCATTTCCCTGGGATGTGCTTCAGTAGCCCAGGCATATAGGGCCAGCCCCTCCTTTATTTTAATTTGTTTTTTTCACTGAGACCAGAGTGTACCAGGGGTCTGTGGGGCAGGAGGCCATTCTGTCCCGGGAGAACATCAACAATAACAGTAAACATAGTTTGGAATGAATATATACAGTACAACTATGGCTGATAGTGCTGGACCAGGGTCCAGCTGAGTGAGTGCTGAGTGTGTGTAGCTCTGTATTGGCTCAATATGTTCTCTCTGCGGGAAAAATTGAGTGGGAACCATTAGACTTGCCACCCTCTGGTGCTGGCTGGTGTGTGACCTCAGCACCCTGATATGCTTGTGGCTGGAGAACACCATTCTCGTGTCTCTCACAGCCTCACACGGGGGGAGCCTAAATCCTGCCAGGTGCTGTACCTCTTGTACCTGTGTCTTGTGGAAGACCACCAGAGCAGCAACATCCTGGTGGTGCTCCAATGTGTCCAGGGCAGGTATATCCTGTGAGGGAAGAGGGCAGCTGTTGTTCTCCATCAGTCCCTGCACTCGTCACTCCACTTTATTGAGAATCCACAGGTGTGTTGCAGTGCTGGACATCCCACTATCTCAGCAAGCAACATTTATGATAAACAGTCAATCCAAGCCAATATTGTCACATTTTTTGCAATGGGATGTGTGACACAGGTGGACGCTGCATTTTAGTCTCTTTTATTTCACATCCTTCTCAAATATATATTGTTATAAAGTTCTCACCTCACGTGTGGAATATTATAATATCACTACGATCCCTTTTCACACATCCATAGGCAGGGATAATGGTTAAAAAAATGAGAAATTACTTCTGATCCTGACCAACATTTCATTACAGGTAAGAATAATGAAAACTATACTTTGTTATTGTGATCTTTCAAGGTTAACATATAGGCTATAAGGGGAAACTTATCATATCCTAGTCTGACTTTCACCAACCAAAACAAGTAAGCTAACAGTAGTTGGGTCAGGAAATACTACCACACCAAATTCTCAATATTCTCTGGTGAATGTAATAATTAAATAAAGATTATGATAAATGTCTCACAGAGTTTCTTAAACTAAATCAAGGTTTAGGAAATTAATGGAAAAATGTTGCCAAGTAAAAGGTTAGGGGTAAGTTTAGGGTAAGTAATTACCTCTAAAACCTGACTGAAAATAATATATAATATTATTTAGAGAACTTATCATTATCAAAATGATAAGAATGAGTGGTAATCTGGTATGTGGATATGGTAATTTACTGATAGTACAGTAATGTACACTTCAATACTACTCTACTGTACTGTACTTACAAATCTTAAGTACAGTATACCCATCTTACAAAATGTTTCCATTATTCACTCTTTGAAGTTAATTTTCTGGAATATACTGTACAGTACTTTGCCTAAGGACATTATTGTGATATTATTGTTTAACATATAATTTATAGAAATAATATTATTTAGAAAACCAATGGGTAGCATATGTATTTAACTTCTTTTACAAGACTTGGTATGTAAACACATCTATGTAGCATTATTGGAACCGTGCCAGATTACAATGGAGACTGCCCACATGACCACTTTCATTTGAGCCTTCTGAAGTTTCTATGTTTATACAATGGTTGAGGCATAACATAACAATTATTATTAATAATCCCCTTGTCTCTTTCCTTCTCAGGAGCGGGAATAGGGGGACAGGCTTAGGAGGGGTTTGGGGGGTGCGGGAATAGGGGGACAGGCTTGGGGTGGATAGAAAGCCTGTCCCCTACTCCCGCACCACCCTAACCCCCCCCCCAAGCCTGTCCCAGACTCCCACACTCCCCAAAAATTCCTGCACCCCCCTAAACCCCCCTCCAAGCCTGTCCCCCTATTCCCGCACCCTCTTAATTAATACAAAAACACGAAAAAGATATTTCTACACCTCAGAAATAGGCCTTAAATATCCAGTACAGTACAGTACAGTACAGTACCATACCTTGCTTTGAAAATTCAAACACAGACGTTAGTGACTCAGTCTAATGGAAATTTTAAAATGATGACTCTGGCTACACCACCTCTCCCTATTCTGTAGTCAAGTAATAGATATACTGTATAGCATTAATATTCACACAAAAACATATTTTAAGGACTCTAGGAAAAAATAACAGACTTCTCATAGAGTCCTTAAAATATGTTTTTGTGTGAATATTAATGCTATACAGTATATCTATTACTTGACTACAGAATAGGGAGAGGTGGTGTAGCCAGAGTCATCATTTTAAAATTTCCATTAGACTGAGTCACCAACGTCTGTGTTTGAATTTTCAAAGCAAGGTATGGTACTGTACTGTACTGTACTGGATACTTGAGGCCTATTTCTGAGGTGTAGAATTTTTTTTTCATGTTTTTCTATTAATTAATAGCCTCTTTGGAAGTTGTTGAAGTTTTTTCTGGCCTTACATGTAACTGGACCTGGAGGTGATAATATGGCAAGCTGTTTTTTCATCTCCATATCTGCCTCCACATTCCCTTCCTGAATTTCCTCTAATTAGTTATTTAAGCTGCTTATGACCATTTCTATAATAATTCCTATATGAAGACAAATTTTATTATAGCGTTCCCCCTTCATGCATTGTGCTGCAACTTTGTTCACTCAGAAACAGACAGAAATCTCATTACCTGTTCATCAAAGTTTCATACAGATCAAAGTATGTCAAAAACATACATAACTTTAAAAAACATATGATAATTGTGTTTTAAAATACGGGACATTACGAGCTTGACTCAATCCTGTAAAGATACAAATAGGTAAGAACAAATAGGTAAGAACAGTTGGTGACAATTCTGGCTGAGGCAGTTACCGTCAACGCTCAGTGGTGAGTTCCATTCAAAGTTTTCCTTTTCTTTAATATAAGTATTTTTGATGGAACTCACAACTGATAGTATGAGGTTACCGTCTCACCCTGAGTTCATAGAACCAGCACCAAATAATATTTATCATTAAATGTAAGGTTGCTAACATTGTTCAAAGATGGATACCTTAACCTAACCTAATTTAATATTAACCTAACCTAATTTAATTTAATATTAACCTAACCTAATTTAATATTAACCTAACTTAATTTAATTTAATATTAACCTAACCTAATTTAATTTAATATTAACCTAACCTAACCAGTAAACCCTTTACTAATGGGAGTGATCTATTTAACAATTCCCTTTAGTAATAAAATTGTTTTTATGTTTTCACTGTTTATCTGATATTAATTTCCTTCATTTCCCCCAACAATATTGACCCTGATAGATGGCATTGAGGGCATGAAGTAAATCAGGGAAAGAGTGGGGTTGAAACACGGCTTTAGAATATGTGCATCATGATAAACAACTGATGAAAGCGAGATGTGATGAATCCATACGTGTGATAGGCTGAAAACTATGACGTCATCCGCCCAACCAACCATGACGTCATTATCCAGTGCCTATTTACACCCGTTTACTCCCGGATGTGTTTTATTTACCGAAATATATTTAATTCCCAAACATGGTTATTCAATATAATAATCCTCCCGGTTACATTTTACCAACTCTAATAGATAATCACCATCTGAATACGTTATATTTTGAACCATTCCAAAACCTGATTATTCAATATACAATTCCTCACAGTTAATATTATCCAACTCTAATAGATCATATTTAGGACAATTCTAGGAAACTTTTTTGGTAAATATTGAAATTATTACCGTTATTGTGTACGGCTTTTCTACCTTAATTACCCACTTATTTAGACCATTCTAAGACTATTTTCTTCTATAGCATTTCCTATGCAAATGCCCCATTTCAAAGATAGGGCATATTCAAATGGGGCATTTTGAAATTAGCCTGACTTTACCTAACTTAACCTAGACCGCATCAGACTACCGAGACCTAACCCGGGCAAATTACCAGAACCTAACCCGGGCAAACTACCGGGACCTAACCCGGGCAAACTACCGGGACCTAACCCGGGCAAACTACCGGGAAATAATGAGTAATAAAAAACAATTGGTAATTATCTATTCTATTGCCATTTTCTAATATAATTCTAAAACACTTTTCTTCAGAAATGCCCCATTTCCAAGTTAGGTCATATTCAAATATAGCATTTTGAAATTAGTATGACCTAACCTAAACTGCAGTAAACTACCGGGACCTAACCTGGGCAAACTACCGGGAACTAACCGTGGTAAAATACGGTAAATATTGAAAGAACTGCCGTTATCATGTATGGTTTTTCTACCTTCATTACCCACTTATTTAGACCATTCTAAGACTATTTTCTTCTATGGTGTTTCTCTCGGAGATGCCTCGTTTTACAAACATAATTTGGAAATTTAAGCTAACCTAACCTAACCTGGACCACAGCAAACTACCGGGACCTAACCTGGGCAGACTACCGGGATATAACCGATGTAAACTATCATAAAGTAACCGGGACATATTCCCGGGACCTAACCAGATGTGGTAACACTGCGCGATCATACACAAACAAATATATACACACATATGCATATTACAATGGTTATGTCCAGTAGAGAGAGAGAATGTGTGTGTGTGTGTGTGTGAAAAACATACACATATATGGATACAGAGAAATACACACTCACACACACAGAAATAAATAATAATAATAATAATGTAGTGTTTGTAATGAATTTGTGTACAGTAAACCCTCATTATTGGCTGGGTTTAAGGGTGTGTAATGTACAGTTGGCAAAAAAAGTTTCGTTACCATCCTTTTAACAGTGCGATGTAATGTTGGTACACCTGACTGTGGAGTCAAGTGTGACGTGAAGGCCACCCAGGCACACCTTCCCTGTCCTTCCCTGCCCCAGGCACTCCTTCCCTGTCCCAGGCACACCTACCCTGCCCTTCCCTGCCCCAGGCACTCCTTCCCTGTCCCAGGCACACCTTCCCGGTCCTTCCCTGCCCCAGGCACACTTTCTCCTCCCCAGGTACACCTTCCCTGCCCCAGGCACACCTTCCCTGTCCTTCCCTGCCCCAGGCACACCTTCCCTGTCCTTCCCTGCCCCAGGCACACCTTCCCTGTCCTTCCCTGCCCCAGGCACACCTTCCCTGTCCTTCCCTGCCCCAGGCACACCTTCCCTGTCCTTCTCTGCCCCAGGCACACCTTCCCTGCCCCAGGCACACCTACCTGGTTCTTCCCTGCCCAAGGCACACCTTCCCTGTCCTTCCCTGCCCCAGGCACACCTTCCCGGTCCTTCTCTGCCCCAGGCACACCTTCCCTGCCCCAGGCACACCTTCCCATACTTATAGGGGCTAGAAAAACATCTTGCCATATTATCACCTCCAGGTCCAGTTAAATGTAAGGCCAGAAAGAACTTCAACAACTTCAAAAGGGGCTATTAATTAATAGAAAAACATAAAAAAAAAATTTCTACACCTCAGAAATAGGCCTCAAATATCCAGTACAGTACAGTACAGTACAGTACCATACCTTGGTTTGAAAATTCAAACACAGACATTTTAAATATTATAAGGGGAGGGTTATTTTATTATATAATTTCTGGAATGTGCTGTGATTTGTATGAAACTGAAAAACAGGTGTTGAGATGTGTGTGTGCTGTAAGTGTAGACAATTGGAGGACAATGTAGCCTCCTTCACACCCTGGTGACTCAGTCTAATTATTTATTTATTTTTTAATCAGCAAATGAACACTTCTAAAATATTTTAAAAACTGTGCTGTGAAAAACCTGGCCAGGGCTGTATGTGTGTATGTAGGGGGGGGGGGAGGGGCATCATGGAATATAGTCCTAAGGTGTACTGGAAGGAACACAGGCTTCACTCCAGTACTGAGGCCCAATAAGGGGGAGGATGCTTGGGCTCTGTTTACCCATAAACAATGAAATGAACATCTACTAAAACTTATCAGATATAACTGTGGGAAGAGGGCATGAGGAGAGCTGAGAAGGGAAACAACACACAAAATCCTAGTTCAAATTTCCTTGTAACAGAGCAAGGCACACCATTCCGTTCCTTCCCTGCCCCAGGCACACCTTTCCGGTCATTACCTGCCCAAGGCACACCTTCCCCGTCCTACCCTGCCCCAGGCACACCTTCCCGGTCCTTCCCTGCCCTAGGCACACCTTACCGGTCCTTCCCTGCCCCAGGCACACCTTTCCGGTCCTTACCTGCCCAAGGCACACCTTCCCGGTCCTACCCTGCCCCAGGCACACCTTCCGGGTCCTACCCTGCCCCAGGCACACCTTACCGGTCCTTCCCTGCCCCAGGCACACCTTACCGGTCCTTCCCTGCCCCAGGCACACCTTACCGGTCCTTCCCTGCCCCAGGCACACCTTTCCGTTCCTTCCCTGCCCCAGGCACACCTTCCAGTCGTCATTATAATTTCTATCGTATCCACTATCATTTCTATCGTCGCCACTATCATTTCTATCGTCGCCACTATCATTTCTATCGTCGCCACTATCATTTCTATCGTCGCCACTATCATTTTTATCGTCGCCACTATCATTTCTATCGTCGCCACTATCATTTCTATCGCGCTCATTATCATTCCCTTTTAAGATCTAACAGTTCCCTTGTAAGGCCTAACTAATCCCTTTCAAAGCCTAACAAATCCCTTTCAAAGCCTAACAATTCCCTTTCAAAGCCTAACAATTCCCTTTCAAAGCCTAACAAATCCCTTTCAAAGCCTAACAAATCCCTTTCAAAGCCTAACAAATCCCTTTCAAAGCCTAACAAATCCCTTTCAAAGCCTAACAATTCCCTTTCAAAGCCTAACAATTCCCTTTTAAAGCCTAACAATTCCCTTTCAAAGCCTAACAATTCCTTTTCAAAGCCTAACAATTCCTTTTCAAAGCCTAACAATTCCCTTTCAAAGCCTAACAAATCCCTTTCAAAGCCTAACAATTCCCTTTCAAAGCCTAACAATTCCCTTTCAGAGCCTAACAATTCCCTTTCAGAGCCTAACAATTCCCTTTCAGAGTTTAACAATTCCCTTGTAGAGTCTAACAATTCCCTTGTAGAGTCTAACAATTCCCTTGTAGAGTCTAACAATTCCCTTGTAGAGTCTAACAATTCCCTTTTAAATCCTAACAATTCCCTTTTATGCCTAACAATACCCTTTTAAGCCTGACAATTCCCTTTTAAAGCCTAACAATGCCCTTTTTAAGTCTAACAATTCCCTTTCAAAGCCTAACAATTCCCTTTCAAAGCCTAACAAATCCCTTTCAAAGCCCAACAAATCCCTTTCAAAGCCTAACAAATCCCTTTCAAAGCCTAACAATTCCCTTTCAAAGCCTAACAATTCCCTTTCAAAACCTAACAATGCCCTTTCAAAGCCTAACAATTCCCTTTCAAAGCCTAACAATACCCTTTTAAGCCTAACAATTCCTTTTTAAAGCCTAACAATGCCCTTTTTAAGTCTAACAATTCCCTTTCAAAGCCTAACAATTCCCTTTCAAAGCCTAACAATTCCCTTTCAAAACCTAACAATGCCCTTTCAAAGCCTAACAATTCCCTTTCAAAGCCTAACAAATCCCTTTCAAAGCCTAACAATTCCCTTTCAAAGCCTATCAATTCACTCTCTCTCTCTCTCTCTCTCTCTCACATACAAAGATGCTTCTCTCTCTCTCTCTCTTAACCTAACCTAACCTAACCTAAACTGTGGCTATCTTCGGGACCTAACTTAATATCCTTCGGGATCTTTAAAAATTAAATAGATCTCATGAATAGGAGCTAAAAGTATCCCGATTGGGTGGGTCAAGCGTATTGTACACAACTGCCTGTTGGATCTTCCGTAATTTTTCCAAGGATATCTGGTAACACTGTCCGCCCAACCTCAGTTCGTCCCTCCACTACAGAAATGTCGTATCTTAAAATTGAAATATCTAGCAGAGAATACATTTCCAGGAGATAATTCCACTGAGCATTGATAAAGGTAACCGAACCCTACCTAACACAACCTAACCTAACCAGTAGTTCGCCGGCACAGATAATACCAATATTAGCTAAATAAATAAATAAATAAATAAATAAAGCAAAGAAACATTTATATATATATAATTATAAGGAATATAAATATGTATATCAAAGACAGAATACCACAATTACTAAACCGAAACAATCCATATTTTACATTTTTTTAAACATGTCTTCAATAACAAGGAATTATGATTTATTAAAGCCTTATTATTGTATAAGGTAAGTGTATAATTAATAATAATGTATAAACAATAATAATTATTCGTATTACAATGAAATATATATAATAAACCTAACCTAACCTAACCATGTAAAGTTAATAATGTTTTAATAATGTTTAATAATTATTTACTAATAATTTATTTTGATATATATATTATAATTAATTAAATAACATTATTAAATAACATTATTAAAATATTATTAACTTTACGTGGTTAGGTTAGGTTTATAATACAATTGTAATACACATTATAATTATTGGTTATACATTATTATTAATTATACACTTACCTTGTGTAATGATGAAGATTTAATAAATCATAATTCCTTGTTATTGAAGACATGTTATAAAAAAACTGTAAAATATGGATTGTTTCGGCTTTAGTAATTGTGGTATTCTATCTTTGATATATATATTAATATTCCTCATAATTATATATCATTATATAATGTTATAGAGTTATAAGGTAATCATTTGTTAATAATATTAAGCTATAAATTAACTATAACACAGTTCAATACACACAGTAAACATTGGCTATTAATTAACCAATGTATTAATATGTTATAACAGTTATTTATACTTATGTTATGTTATTATTATTATCAGCAGATATTAGTAATTACATTACTCAACCTACATAATTATAAATAGACATATATATAAAGTTATAACGAAAAAAATAATGTAAACAAACCGTTTTTAGCTACTTCTCTGGGCAACTCCACTTTGGTGCTGTTGAAAACACAGAGTGAGATTATCACCACCAACACCACAGGTTGGTTGTGGTTGTCTCACTCTCCATGTAGTCTGTGTTTTCAACAGCACCAAAGTGGATTTGCCCAGAGAAGCAGTTTTGTATAGCCTATTAGTAAATAATCAATTATTTGTAAATAATTTAATACTACCAAAGGTTCTTAAAGAGCCCATTTAATTTTATAATTGGTGTGTTGCCAGCGTTTTATAGCCACGTTTGATAGATTTTGACAATACTAACAGAGGTTCTTAGCCCGTTTAATTTGGTAATTGCAATCAGAGGCCAGCATTTCATCGGCCAATCAGAGGCCAGCATTTCCTCGGCCAATCAGAGGCCAGCATTTCATAAGCCAATCAGAGGCCAGCATTTCCTCGGCCAATCAGAGGCCAGCATTTCCTCGGCCAATCAGAGGCCAGCATTTCCTCGGCCAATCAGAGGCCAGCATTTCATAAGCCAATCACAGGCCAGCATTTCATCGGCCAATCAGAGGCCAGCATTTCATCGGCCAATCAGAGGCCAGCATTTCATCGGCCAATCAGAGGCCAGCATTTCATCGGCCAATCAGAGGCTACCATTTCATTGGCCAATCAGAGGCCAGCATTTCATCGGCCAATCAGAGGCCACCATTTCATCAGCCAATCAGAGGCCAGCATTTCATCGGCCAATCAGAGGCCAGCATTTAATCCATTGGCCAATCAGAGGCCAGCATTTCATTGGCCAATCAGAGGCCAGCAATTCCTTGGCCAATCAGAGTCCAGCATTTCATCTACCAATCAGAGGCCAGCATTTCATCAGCCAATCAGGGGCCAGCATATCATCGGCCAATCAGGGGCTCGCATATCATCGGCCAATCAGCGGCCAGCATTTCATCGGCCAATCAGAAGCCAGCATTCCATCGGCCAATCAGAAGCCAGCATTTCATCGGCCAATCAGAGGCCAGCATTTCAACAGCCAATCAGAGGACAGCATTTCATAGGCCAATCAGAGGCCAGCATTTCCTCGGCCAATCAGGGCCAGCATTTCCTCGGCCAATCAAAGGCCAGCATTTCCTCGGCCAATCAGAGGCCAGAATTTCATCAGCCAATCAGAGGCAAGCATTCATCGGCCAATCAGAGGCCAGCATTTCATCGGCCAATCAGAGGCCAGCATTCCATCGGCTAATCAGAGGCCAACATTCCATCGACCAATCAGACGCCAGCATTTCATCGGCCAATCAGAGGACAGCATTCTATCGGCCAATCAGAGGCCAGCATTTCATTGGCCAATCAGAGGCCAGCATTTCATCGGCAAACCAGAGGCCAGCATTTCATCGGCCAATCAGAGGCCAGCATTTCATCGACCAATCAGAGGCCAGCATTTCATCAGCCAATCAGTGGCCAGCATTTCATCGGCCAATCAGATGCCAGCATCCCATCGGCCAATCAGAGGCCAGCATTCCATCGGCCAATCAGAGACCAACATTCCATTGACCAATCAGAGGCCAGCATTTCATTGGCCAATCAGAGGCCAGCATTCCATCGGCCAATCAGAGGCCAGCATTTCCTCGGCCAATAAGAGGCCAGCATTTCCTCGGCCAATCAGAGGCCAGCATTTCAACGGCCAATCAGAGGCCAGCCTTTCAATGGCCAATCAGAGGCCAGCATTTCATTGGCCAATTAGAGGCCAGCATTTCATCGGCCAATCAGAGGCAAGCATTTCATCGGCCAATCAGAGGCCAGCATCCCATCGGCCAATTGAAGGCCAGCATTCCATCATCCAATCAGAGACCAACATTCCATCGACCAATCAGAGGCCAGCATTTCATCGGCCAATCAGAGGCCAGCATTCCATCGGCCAATCAGTGGCCAGCATTTCAACGGCCAATCAGATGCCAGCATTTCATCGACCAATCAGAGACCAGCATTTGATTGTCCAATCAGAGGCCAGCATTTCATTGGCCAATCAGAGGCCAGCATTTCATTAGCCAATCAGAGGCCAGCATTTTATTGGCCAATCAGAGGTCAGCATTTCATCGGCCAATCAGAGGCCAGCATTTCATCGGCCAATCAGAGGCCAGCAATTCTTCGGCCAATCAGAGGCCAGCATTTCTTCGGCCAATCAGAGGCCAGCATTTCATCGGCCAATTAGGGGACAGCATTTCATCGGCCAATCAGAGGCCAGCATTTCATCGGCCAATCAGAGGCCAGCATTTCATTGACCAATCAGAGGCCAGCATTTCATCAGCCAATCAGAGGCCAGCATTTTATCGGCCAATCAGAGGCCAGCATTATTAATAATTAATTATTAAACATTATATATATATTAAGGTTGAGGTTGAGGTAGGAGTAGAGGTTAGGATAGAGGTTGAGGTTGGGGCTGAGGTTGAGATTGGAGTTGAGGTTGAGGTTTGGATTGAGGTTTGATTTGAGGTTGGAGATGAGGTTGAGGTTTAGGTTGAGGGTGGAATTGAGATTGATGTTGAGGTTGGGGCTGAGGTTTATGTTAGAGTTGAGGTTGAGGTTTGGATTGAGGTTTGGGTTGAGGTTTGGGCTGAGGTTGAGGTTGAGGTTTGGTTTGAGATTTGGGTTGAGGTTTGGGCTAAAATTGAGGCTTGGATTAAGGTTTGGTTAGAGGTTGGAATTGTGGTTGAGGTTGGGATAGAGGTTGAGGTTGAGGTTTGGGTTGAGGTTGGGATTGAGGTTGAGATTGTAATAAAGGTTGAGGTAGATGTTGAGATTTGGATTGAGGTTGAGGATTGAGTTGAGGTTGAAGTTTTGGTTAAGGTTGGGATAGAGGTTGAGGTTGATATTGGGGCTGAGGTAGAGGTTGGAGTTTAGGCTGAGGTTTGGATTGAAGTTTGGGTTGAGGTTAGGGCTGAGGTTGAGGTTGAAGTTAAGGTTAATATTGAGGTTTGGGTTGAGGTTGGGATTGAGATTGAGGTTGAGATATAGGTTAAGGTTAAGGTCGGGGCTGAGGTTGGAGATGAGGTTGAGGTTGAGGTTTGGATTGAGGTTTGGGTTGAGGTTAGATTAGGTTAGGTTAGGTTTGAGGTTAGGTTAGGTTAGGTTTGGTTAGGTTTGAGGTTAGGTTAGGTTAGGTTAGGTTTGAGGTTAGATTAGGTTAGGTTAGGTTTGAGGTTAGGTTAGGTTAGGTTTGAGGTTAGGTTAGGTTAGGTTTAAAGGTTAGGTTAGGTTAGGTTAGGTTTGAGGTTAGGTTAGGTTAGGATAGGTTTGAGGTTAGGTTAGGTTAGGTTAGGTTTGAGGTTAGGTTAGGTTAGGTTTGAGGTTAGGTTAGGTTAGGTTTGGTGTGAGGTTAGGTTAGGTTAGGTTTGAGGTTAGGTTTGGTTAGGTTAGGTTTGAGGTTGGGTTAGGTTAGGTTAGGTTTGAGGTTAGGTTAGGTTAGGTTAGGTTTGAGGTTAGATTAGGTTAGGTTAGGTTTGAGGTTAGGTTAGGTTAGGGTAGGTTTGAGGTTAGGTTAGGTTTGAGGGTAGGTTAGGTTAGGTTAGGTTTGAGGTTAGGTTAGGTTAGGTTAGGTTTGAGGTTAGGTTAGGTTAGGTTTGAGGTTAGGTTAGGTTAGGTTAGGTTTGAGGTTAGATTAGGTTAGGTTTGAGGTTAGGTTAGGTTAGGTTAGGTTTGAGGTTAGGTTAGGTTAGGTTAGGTTTGAGGTTAGGTTAGGTTTGAGGTTAGGTTAGGTTAGGTTAGGTTTAAGGTTAGGTTAGGTTAGGTTAGGTTTGAGGTTAGGTTAGGTTAGGTTTGAGGTTAGGTTAGGTTAGGCTAGGTTTGAAGTTAGGTGAGGTTAGGTTAGGTTAGGTTAGGTTTAAGGTTAGGTTAGGTTAGGTTTGAGGTTAGGTTAGGTTAGGTTTGAGGTTAGGTTAGGTTAGGTTTGAGGTTAGGTTAGGTTAGGTTAGGTTTGAGGTTAGGTTAGGTTAGGTTAGGTTTGAGGTTAGATTAGGTTAGGTTTGAGGTTAGGTTAGGTTAGGTTTGAGGTTAGGTTTGGTTAGGTTAGGTTTGAGGTTAGGTTTGGTTTGGTTAGGTTTGAGGTTAGGTTAGGTTAGGTTAGGTTTAAGGTTAGGTTAGGTTAGGTTAGGTTTGAGGTTAGGTTAGGTTAGGTTTGAGGTTAAGTTAGGTTAGGTTTGAAGTTAGGTGAGGCTAGGTTAGGTTAGGTTAGGTTTAAGAATAGGTTAGGTTAGGTTTGAGGTTAGGTTAGGTTAGGTTAGGTTTGAGGTTAGGTTAGGTTAGGTTAGGTTTGAGGTTAGGTTAGGTTAGGTTAGGTTTGAGGTTAGGTTAGGTTAGGTTTGAAGTTAGGTTAGGTTAGGTTTGAGGTTAGGTTAGGTTAGGTTTGAAATTAGGTTAGGTTAGGTTAGGTTTGAGGTTAGGTTAGGTTTCAGGTTAGGTTAGGTTTGAGGTTAGGTTAGGTTAGGTTAGGTTTAGGGTTAGGTTAGGTTAGGTTAGGTTAGGTTAGGTTAGGTTTGAGGTTAGGTTAGGTTAGGTTTGAGGTTAGGTTAGGTTAGGTTAGGTTTGAGGTTAGGTTAGGTTAGGTTAGGTTTGAGGTTAGGTTAGGTTAGGTTAGGTTTGAGGTTAGGTTAGGTTAGGTTTGAGGTTAGGTTAGGTTAGGTTTGAGGTTAGGTTAGGTTAGGTTAGGTTAGGTTAGGTTTGAGGTTAGGTTAGGTTAGGTTTGAGGTTAGGTTAGGTTTGAGGTTAGGTTAGGTTAGGTTAGGTTTGAGGTTAGGTTAGGTTAGGTTAGGTTTGAGGTTAGGTTAGGTTAGGTTAGGTTTGAGGTTTGGTTAGGTTAGGTTAGGTTTGAGGTTAGGTTAGGTTAGGTTAGGTTTGAGGTTAGGTTAGGATAGGTTTGA
Source organism: Petrolisthes cinctipes (assembly GCA_033782935.1). Classification (NCBI taxonomy): domain Eukaryota; kingdom Metazoa; phylum Arthropoda; class Malacostraca; order Decapoda; family Porcellanidae; genus Petrolisthes; species Petrolisthes cinctipes. Next base: position 55,051 of record JAWQEG010003068.1, on the reverse strand, counting down.
CGTTAGGTTAGGTTAGGTTAGGTTTGAGGTTAGGTTAGGTTAGGTTAGGTTTGAGGTTAGGTTAGGTTAGGTTAGGTTTGAGGTTAGGTTAGGTTAGGTTAGGTTTGAGGTTAGGTTAGGTTAGGTTAGGTTTGAGATTAGGTTAGGTTAGGTTAGGTTTGAGGTTAGGTTAGGTTAGGTTTGAGGTTAGGTTAGGTTAGGTTAGGTTTGAGGTTAGGTTAGGTTTGAGGTTAGGTTAGGTTTGGTTAGGTTTGAGGTTAGGTTAGGTTAGGTTAGGTTTGAGGTTAGGTTAGGTTAGGTTAGGTTTGAGGTTAGGTTAGGTTAGGTTAGGTTTAAGGTTAGGTTAGGTTAGGTTAGGTTTGAGGTTTGGTTAGGTTAGGTTAGGTTTGAGGTTAGGTTAGGTTAGGTTAGATTTGAGGTTAGGTTAGGTTAGGTTAGGTTTGAGGTTAGGTTAGGTTAGGTTAGGTTTGAGGTTAGGTTAGGTTAGGTTAGGTTAGGTTTGAGGTTAGGTGAGGTTAGGTTTGAGGTTATGTGAGGTTAGGTTTGAGGTTATGTGAGGTTAGGTTTGAGGATATGTGAGGTTAGGTTTGAGTTTATGTGAGGTTAGGTTTGAGGTTATGTGAGGTTAGGTTTGAGGTTATGTGAGGTTAGGTTTGAGGTTATGTGAGGTTAGGTTTGAGGTTATGTGAGGTTAGGTTTGAGGTTATGTGAGGTTAGATTTGAAGTTATGTGAGGTTAGGTTTGAGGTTATGTGAGGTTAGGTTTGAGGTTATGTGAGGTTAGGTTTAAAGTTATGTGAGGTTAGGTTTGAGGTTATGTGAGGTTAGGTTTGAGGTTATGTGAGGTTAGGTTTGAGGTTATGTGAGGTTAGGTTTGAGGTTATGTGAGGTTAGGTTTGAGGTTATGTGAGGTTAGGTTTAAGGTTATGTGAGGTTAGGTTTGAGGTTATGTGAAGTTAGGTTTGAGGTTATGTGAGGTTAGGTTTGAGGTTATGTGAGGTTTGGTTTGAGGTTATGTGAGGTTAGGTTTGAGGTTATGTGAGGTTAGGTTTGAGGTTATGTGAGGTTAGGTTTGAGGTTATGTGAGGTTAGGTTTGAGGTTATGTGAGGTTAGGTTTGAGGTTATGTGAGGTTAGGTTTGAGGTTATGTGAGGTTAGGTTTGAGGTTATGTGAGGTTAGGTTTGAGGTTATGTGAGGTTAGGTTTGAAATTATGTGAGGTTAGGTTTGAGGTTATGTGAGGTTAGGTTTGAGGTTATGTGAGGTTAGGTTTAAAGTTATGTGAGGTTAGGTTTGAGGTTATGTGAGGTTAGGTTTGAGGTTATGTGAGGTTAGGTTTGAGGTTATGTGAGGTTAGGTTTAAGGTTATGTGAGGTTAGGTTTGAGGTTATGTGAGGTTAGGTTTAAGGTTATGTGAGGTTAGGTTTGAGGTTATGTGAGGTTAGGTTTGAGGTTTTGTGAGGTTAGGTTTGAGGTTATGTGAGGTTAGGTTTGAGGTTATGTGAGGTTAGGTTTGAGGTTATGTGAGGTTAGGTTTGAGGTTAGTTTAAGTTAGGTTAGGTTTGAGGTTAGGTTAGGTTTGAGGATAGGTTAGGTTAGGTTATTTTTGAGGTTAGGTTAGGTTAGGTTAGGTTTGAGGTTAGGTTAGGTTAGGTTTGAGGTTAGGCTAGGTTAGGTTAGGTTTGAGGTTAGGTTAGGTTTGAGGTTAGGTTAGGTTAGGTTAGGTTTGAGGTTAGGTTAGGTTAGGTTAGGTTTGAGGTTAGGTTAGGTTAGGTTAGGTTTGAGGTTAGGTTAGGTTAGGTTTAAGGTTAGGTTAGGTTAGGTTAGGTTTGAGGTTTGGTTAGGTTAGGTTAGGTTTGAGGTTAGGTTAGGTTAGGTTTGAGGTTAGGTTAGGTTTGAGGTTAGGTTAGGTTAGGTTTGAGGTTAGGTTAGGTTAGGTTAGGTTTGAGGTTAGGTTAGGTTAGGTTAGGTTTGAGGTTTGGTTAGGTTAGGTTAGGTTTGAGGTTAGGTTAGGTTAGGTTAGGTTTGAGGTTAGGTTAGGTTAGGTTTGACGTTAGGTTAGGTTAGGTTAGGTTTGAGGTTAGGTTAGGTTAGGTTAGGTTTGAGGTTAGGTTAGGTTAGGTTAGGTTTGAGGTTAGGTTAGGTTAGGTTAGGTTTGAGGTTAGGTTAGGTTAGGTTAGGTTTGAGATTAGGTTAGGTTAGGTTAGGTTTGAGGTTAGGTTAGGTTAGGTTTGAGGTTAGGTTAGGTTAGGTTAGGTTTGAGGTTAGGTTAGGTTTGAGGTTAGGTTAGGTTTGGTTAGGTTTGAGGTTAGGTTAGGTTAGGTTAGGTTTGAGGTTAGGTTAGGTTAGGTTAGGTTTGAGGTTAGGTTAGGTTAGGTTAGGTTTAAGGTTAGGTTAGGTTAGGTTAGGTTTGAGGTTTGGTTAGGTTAGGTTAGGTTTGAGGTTAGGTTAGGTTAGGTTAGATTTGAGGTTAGGTTAGGTTAGGTTAGGTTTGAGGTTAGGTTAGGTTAGGTTAGGTTTGAGGTTAGGTTAGGTTAGGTTAGGTTAGGTTTGAGGTTAGGTGAGGTTAGGTTTGAGGTTATGTGAGGTTAGGTTTGAGGTTATGTGAGGTTAGGTTTGAGGATATGTGAGGTTAGGTTTGAGTTTATGTGAGGTTAGGTTTGAGGTTATGTGAGGTTAGGTTTGAGGTTATGTGAGGTTAGGTTTGAGGTTATGTGAGGTTAGGTTTGAGGTTATGTGAGGTTAGGTTTGAGGTTATGTGAGGTTAGATTTGAAGTTATGTGAGGTTAGGTTTGAGGTTATGTGAGGTTAGGTTTGAGGTTTTGTGAGGTTAGGTTTGAGGTTATGTGAGGTTAGGTTTGAAGTTATGTGAGGTTAGGTTTGAGGTTATGTGAGGTTAGGTTTGAGGTTATGTGAGGTTAGGTTTAAAGTTATGTGAGGTTAGGTTTGAGGTTAGGTTAGGTTAGGTTTGAGGTTAGGTTAGGTTTGAGGTTAGGTTAGGTTAGGTTAGGTTTGAGGTTAGGTTAGGTTAGGTTAGGTTTGAGGTTAGGTTAGGTTAGGTTAGGTTTGATGTTTGGTTAGGTTAGGTTAGGTTTGAGGTTAGGTTAGGTTAGGTTAGGTTTGAGGTTAGGTTAGGTTAGGTTTGATGTTAGGTTAGGTTAGGTTAGGTTTGAGGTTAGGTTAGGTTAGGTTAGGTTTGAGGTTAGGTTAGGTTAGGTTAGGTTTGAGGTTAGGTTAGGTTTGAGGTTAGGTTAGGTTAGGTTAGGTTTGAGATTAGGTTAGGTTAGGTTAGGTTTGAGGTTAGGTTAGGTTAGGTTTGAGGTTAGGTTAGGTTAGGTTAGGTTTGAGGTTAGGTTAGGTTTGAGGTTAGGTTAGGTTTGGTTAGGTTTGAGGTTAGGTTAGGTTAGGTTTGAGGTTAGGTTAGGTTAGGTTAGGTTTGAGGTTAGGTTAGGTTAGGTTAGGTTTAAGGTTAGGTTAGGTTAGGTTAGGTTTGAGGTTTGGTTAGGTTAGGTTAGGTTTGAGGTTAGGTTAGGTTAGGTTAGATTTGAGGTTAGGTTAGGTTAGGTTAGGTTTGAGGTTAGGTTAGGTTAGGTTAGGTTTGAGGTTAGGTTAGGTTAGGTTAGGTTAGGTTTGAGGTTAGGTGAGGTTAGGTTTGAGGTTATGTGAGGTTAGGTTTGAGGTTATGTGAGGTTAGGTTTGAGGATATGTGAGGTTAGGTTTGAGTTTATGTGAGGTTAGGTTTGAGGTTATGTGAGGTTAGGTTTGAGGTTATGTGAGGTTAGGTTTGAGGTTATGTGAGGTTAGGTTTGAGGTTATGTGAGGTTAGGTTTGAGGTTATGTGAGGTTAGGTTTAAGGTTATGTGAGGTTAGGTTTGAGGTTATGTGAGGTTAGGTTTGAGGTTAGTTTAAGTTAGGTTAGGTTTGAGGTTAGGTTAGGTTTGAGGATAGGTTAGGTTAGGTTATTTTTGAGGTTAGGTTAGGTTAGGTTAGGTTTGAGGTTAGGTTAGGTTAGGTTTGAGGTTAGGCTAGGTTAGGTTAGGTTTGAGGTTAGGTTAGGTTTGAGGTTAGGTTAGGTTAGGTTAGGTTTGAGGTTAGGTTAGGTTAGGTTAGGTTTGAGGTTAGGTTAGGTTAGGTTAGGTTTGAGGTTAGGTTAGGTTAGGTTTAAGGTTAGGTTAGGTTAGGTTAGGTTTGAGGTTTGGTTAGGTTAGGTTAGGTTTGAGGTTAGGTTAGGTTAGGTTTGAGGTTAGGTTAGGTTAGGTTAGGTTTGAGGTTAGGTTAGGTTAGGTTAGGTTTGAGGTTAGGTTAGGTTAGGTTAGGTTTGAGGTTAGGTTAGGTTAGGTTTGAGGTTAGGTTAGGTTAGGTTTGAGGCTAGGTTAGGTTAGGTTAGGTTAGGTTAGGTTTGAGGTTAGGTTAGGTTAGGTTTGAGGTTAGGTTAGGTTTGAGGTTAGGTTAGGTTAGGTTAGGTTTGAGGTTAGGTTAGGTTAGGTTAGGTTTGAGGTTAGGTTAGGTTAGGTTAGGTTTGAGGTTTGGTTAGGTTAGGTTAGGTTTGAGGTTAGGTTAGGTTAGGTTAGGTTTGAGGTTAGGTTAGGTTTGACGTTAGGTTAGGTTAGGTTAGGTTTGAGGTTAGGTTAGGTTAGGTTAGGTTTGAGGTTAGGTTAGGTTAGGTTAGGTTTGAGGTTAGGTTAGGTTAGGTTAGGTTTGAGGTTAGGTTAGGTTAGGTTAGGTTTGAGATTAGGTTAGGTTAGGTTAGGTTTGAGGTTAGGTTAGGTTAGGTTTGAGGTTAGGTTAGGTTAGGTTAGGTTTGAGGTTAGGTTAGGTTTGAGGTTAGGTTAGGTTTGGTTAGGTTTGAGGTTAGGTTAGGTTAGGTTAGGTTTGAAGTTAGGTTAGGTTAGGTTAGGTTTGAGGTTAGGTTAGGTTAGGTTAGGTTTAAGGTTAGGTTAGGTTAGGTTTGAGGTTTGGTTAGGTTAGGTTAGGTTTGAGGTTAGGTTAGGTTAGGTTAGATTTGAGGTTAGGTTAGGTTAGGTTAGGTTTGAGGTTAGGTTAGGTTAGGTTAGGTTTGAGGTTAGGTTAGGTTAGGTTAGGTTAGGTTTGAGGTTAGGTGAGGTTAGGTTTGAGGTTATGTGAGGTTAGGTTTGAGGTTATGTGAGGTTAGGTTTGAGGATATGTGAGGTTAGGTTTGAGTTTATGTGAGGTTAGGTTTGAGGTTATGTGAGGTTAGGTTTGAGGTTATGTGAGGTTAGGTTTGAGGTTATGTGAGGTTAGGTTTGAGGTTATGTGAGGTTAGGTTTGAGGTTATGTGAGGTTAGATTTGAAGTTATGTGAGGTTAGGTTTGAGGTTATGTGAGGTTAGGTTTGAGGTTATGTGAGGTTAGGTTTGAGGATATGTGAGGTTAGGTTTGAGTTTATGTGAGGTTAGGTTTGAGGTTATGTGAGGTTAGGTTTGAGGTTATGTGAGGTTAGGTTTGAGGTTATGTGAGGTTAGGTTTGAGGTTATGTGAGGTTAGGTTTGAGGTTATGTGAGGTTAGGTTTGAGGTTATGTGAGGTTATGTTTGAGGTTATGTGAGGTTAGGTTTGAGGTTATGTGAGGTTAGGTTTGAGGTTATGTGAGGTTAGGTTTGAGATTAGTTTAAGTTAGGTTAGGTTTGAGGTTAGGTTAGGTTTGAGGATAGGTTAGGTTAGGTTATTTTTGAGGTTAGGTTAGGTTAGGTTAGGTTTGAGGTTAGGTTAGGTTAGGTTTGAGGTTAGGCTAGGTTAGGTTAGGTTTGAGGTTAGGTTAGGTTTGAGGTTAGGTTAGGTTAGGTTAGGTTTGAGGTTAGGTTAGGTTAGGTTAGGTTTGAGGTTAGGTTAGGTTAGGTTAGGTTTGAGGTTAGGTTAGGTTAGGTTTAAGGTTAGGTTAGGTTAGGTTATGTTTGAGGTTTGGTTAGGTTAGGTTAGGTTTGAGGTTAGGTTAGGTTAGGTTTGAGGTTAGGTTAGGTTTGAGGTTAGGTTAGGTTAGGTTAGGTTTGAGGTTAGGTTAGGTTAGGTTAGGTTTGAGGTTAGGTTAGGTTAGGTTAGGTTTGAGGTTTGGTTAGGTTAGGTTAGGTTTGAGGTTAGGTTAGGTTAGGTTAGGTTTGAGGTTAGGTTAGGTTTGACGTTAGGTTAGGTTAGGTTAGGTTTGAGGTTAGGTTAGGTTAGGTTAGGTTTGAGGTTAGGTTAGGTTAGGTTAGGTTTGAGGTTAGGTTAAGTTAGGTTAGGTTTGAGGTTAGGTTAGGTTAGGTTAGGTTTGAGATTAGGTTAGGTTAGGTTAGGTTTGAGGTTAGGTTAGGTTAGGTTTGAGGTTAGGTTAGGTTAGGTTAGGTTTGAGGTTAGGTTAGGTTTGAGGTTAGGTTAGGTTTGGTTAGGTTTGAGGTTAGGTTAGGTTAGGTTTGAGGTTATGTGAGGTTATGTGAGGTTAGGTTTGAGGTTATGTGAGGTTAGGTTTGAGGTTATGTGAGGTTAGGTTTGAGGTTATGTGAGGTTAGATTTGAAGTTATGTGAGGTTAGGTTTGAGGTTATGTGAGGTTAGGTTTGAGGTTATGTGAGGTTAGGTTTGAGGTTATGTGAGGTTAGGTTTGAAGTTATGTGAGGTTAGGTTTGAGGTTATGTGAGGTTAGGTTTGAGGTTATGTGAGGTTAGGTTTAAAGTTATGTGAGGTTAGGTTTGAGGTTAGGTTAGGTTTGAGGTTAGGTTAGGTTAGGTTAGGTTTGAGGTTAGGTTAGGTTAGGTTAGGTTTGAGGTTAGGTTAGGTTAGGTTAGGTTTGAGGTTTGGTTAGGTTAGGTTAGGTTTGAGGTTAGGTTAGGTTAGGTTAGGTTTGAGGTTAGGTTAGGTTAGGTTTGACGTTAGGTTAGGTTAGGTTAGGTTTGAGGTTAGGTTAGGTTAGGTTAGGTTTGAGGTTAGGTTAGGTTAGGTTAGGTTTGAGGTTAGGTTAGGTTAGGTTAGGTTTGAGGTTAGGTTAGGTTAGGTTAGGTTTGAGATTAGGTTAGGTTAGGTTAGGTTTGAGGTTAGGTTAGGTTAGGTTTGAGGTTAGGTTAGGTTAGGTTAGGTTTGAGGTTAGGTTAGGTTTGAGGTTAGGTTAGGTTTGGTTAGGTTTAAGGTTAGGTTAGGTTAGGTTAGGTTTGAGGTTAGGTTAGGTTAGGTTAGGTTTGAGGTTAGGTTAGGTTAGGTTAGGTTTAAGGTTAGGTTAGGTTAGGTTAGTTTGAGGTTTGGTTAGGTTAGGTTAGGTTTGAGGTTAGGTTAGGTTAGGTTAGATTTGAGGTTAGGTTAGGTTTGAGGTTAGGTTAGGTTAGGTTAGGTTTGAGGTTAGGTTAGGTTAGGTTAGGTTAGGTTTGAGGTTAGGTGAGGTTAGGTTTGAGGTTATGTGAGGTTAGGTTTGAGGTTATGTGAGGTTAGGTTTGAGGATATGTGAGGTTAGGTTTGAGTTTATGTGAGGTTAGGTTTGTGGTTATGTGAGGTTAGGTTTGAGGTTATGTGAGGTTAGGTTTGAGGTTATGTGAGGTTAGGTTTGAGGTTATGTGAGGTTAGGTTTGAGGTTAT
>JAWQEG010003068.1:20000-35000 GCA_033782935.1 Petrolisthes cinctipes | reverse complement strand
GTTAGGTTTGAGGTTATGTGAGGTTAGGTTTGAAGTTATGTGAGGTTAGGTTTGAGGTTATGTGAGGTTAGGTATGAGGTTATGTGAGGTTAGGTTTAAAGTTATGTGAGGTTAGGTTTGAGGTTATGTGAGGTTAGGTTTGAGGTTATGTGAGGTTAGGTTTGAGGTTATGTGAGGTTAGGTTTGAGGTTATGTGAGGTTAGGTTTGAGGTTATGTGAGGTTAGGTTTAAGGTTATGTGAGGTTAGGTTTGAGGTTATGTGAGGTTAGGTTTGAGGTTTTGTGAGGTTAGGTTTGAGGTTATGTGAGGTTAGGTTTGAGGTTATGTGAGGTTAGGTTTGAGGTTATGTGAGGTTAGGTTTGAGTTTAGTTTACGTTAGGTTAGGTTTGAGGTTAGGTTAGGTTTGAGGATAGGTTAGGTTAGGTTATTTTTGAGGTTAGGTTAGGTTAGGTTAGGTTTGAGGTTAGGTTAGGTTAGGTTTGAGGTTAGGCTAGGTTAGGTTAGGTTTGAGGTTAGGTTAGGTTTGAGGTTAGGTTAGGTTAGGTTAGGTTTGAGGTTAGGTTAGGTTAGGTTAGGTTTGAGGTTAGGTTAGGTTAGGTTAGGTTTGAGGTTAGGTTAGGTTAGGTTTAAGGTTAGGTTAGGTTAGGTTAGGTTTGAGGTTTAGTTAGGTTAGGTTAGGTTTGAGGTTAGGTTAGGTTAGGTTTGAGGTTAGGTTAGGTTAGGTTAGGTTTGAGGTTAGGTTAGGTTAGGTTTGAGGTTAGGTTATGTTAGGTTAGGTTTGAGGTTAGGTTAGGTTAGGTTTGAGGTTAGGTTAGGTTAGGTTTGTGGTTAGGTTAGGTTAGGTTAGGTTTGAAGTTAGGTTAGGTTAGGTTAGGTTTGAGGTTAGGTTAGGTTAGGTTTGAGGTTAGGTTAGGTTTGAGGTTAGGTTAGGTTAGGTTAGGTTTGAGGTTAGGTTAGGTTAGGTTAGGTTTGAGGTTAGGTTAGGTTAGGTTAGGTTTGAGGTTTGGTTAGGTTAGGTTAGGTTTGAGGTTAGGTTAGGTTAGGTTAGGTTTGAGGTTAGGTTAGGTTAGGTTTGACGTTAGGTTAGGTTAGGTTAGGTTTGAGGTTAGGTTAGGTTAGGTTAGGTTTGAGGTTAGGTTAGGTTAGGTTAGGTTTAAGGTTAGGTTAGGTTTGGTTAGGTTTGAGGTTAGGTTAGGTTAGGTTAGGTTTGAGGTTAGGTTAGGTTAGGTTAGATTTGAGGTTAGGTTAGGTTAGGTTAGGTTTGAGGTTAGGTTAGGTTAGGTTAGGTTTGAGGTTAGGTTAGGTTAGGTTAGGTTAGGTTTGAGGTTAGGTGAGGTTAGGTTTGAGGTTATGTGAGGTTAGGTTTGAGGTTATGTGAGGTTAGGTTTGAGGATATGTGAGGTTAGGTTTGAGTTTATGTGAGGTTAGGTTTGAGGTTATGTGAGGTTAGGTTTGAGGTTATGTGAGGTTAGGTTTGAGGTTATGTGAGGTTAGGTTTGAGGTTATGTGAGGTTAGGTTTGAGGTTATGTGAGGTTAGATTTGAAGTTATGTGAGGTTAGGTTTGAGGTTATGTGAGGTTAGGTTTGAGGTTATGTGAGGTTAGGTTTAAAGTTATGTGAGGTTAGGTTTGAGGTTAGGTTAGGTTAGGTTTGAGGTTAGGTTAGGTTTGAGGTTAGGTTAGGTTAGGTTAGGTTTGAGGTTAGGTTAGGTTAGGTTAGGTTTGAGGTTAGGTTAGGTTAGGTTAGGTTTGAGGTTTGGTTAGGTTAGGTTAGGTTTGAGGTTAGGTTAGGTTAGGTTAGGTTTGAGGTTAGGTTAGGTTAGGTTTGACGTTAGGTTAGGTTAGGTTAGGTTTGAGGTTAGGTTAGGTTAGGTTAGGTTTGAGGTTAGGTTAGGTTAGGTTAGGTTTGAGTTTAGGTTAGGTTAGGTTAGGTTTGAGGTTAGGTTAGGTTAGGTTAGGTTTGAGATTAGGTTAGGTTAGGTTAGGTTTGAGGTTAGGTTAGGTTAGGTTTGAGGTTAGGTTAGGTTAGGTTAGGTTTGAGGTTAGGTTAGGTTTGAGGTTAGGTTAGGTTTGGTTAGGTTTAAGGTTAGGTTAGGTTAGGTTAGGTTAGAGGTTAGGTTAGGTTAGGTTAGGTTTGAGGTTAGGTTAGGTTAGGTTAGGTTTAAGGTTAGGTTAGGTTAGGTTAGGTTTGAGGTTTGGTTAGGTTAGGTTTGAGGTTAGGTTAGGTTAGGTTAGATTTGAGATTAGGTTAGGTTAGGTTAGGTTTGAGGTTAGGTTAGGTTAGGTTAGGTTTGAGGTTAGGTTAGGTTAAGTTTGGTTAGGTTTGAGGTTAGGTGAGGTTAGGTTTGAGGTTATGTGAGGTTAGGTTTGAGGTTATGTGAGGTTAGGTTTGAGGATATGTGAGGTTAGGTTTGAGTTTATGTGAGGTTAGGTTTGAGGTTATGTGAGGTTAGGTTTGAGGTTATGTGAGGTTAGGTTTGAGGTTATGTGAGGTTAGGTTTGAGGTTATGTGAGGTTAGGTTTGAGGTTATGTGAGGTTAGATTTGAAGTTATGTGAGGTTAGGTTTGAGGTTATGTGAGGTTAGGTTTGAGGTTATGTGAGGTTAGGTTTGAGGTTATGTGAGGTTAGGTTTGAAGTTTTTTGAGGTTAGGTTTGAGGTTATGTGAGGTTAGGTTTGAGGTTATGTGAGGTTATGTTTAAAGTTATGTGAGGTTAGGTTTGAGGTTAGGTTAGGTTAGGTTTGAGGTTAGGTTAGGTTTGAGGTTAGGTTAGGTTAGGTTAGGTTTGAGGTTAGGTTAGGTTAGGTTAGGTTTGAGGTTAGGTTAGGTTAGGTTAGGTTTGAGGTTTGGTTAGGTTAGGTTAGGTTTGAGGTTAGGTTAGGTTAGGTTAGGTTTGAGGTTAGGTTAGGTTAGGTTTGACGTTAGGTTAGGTTAGGTTAGGTTTGAGGTTAGGTTAGATTAGGTTAGGTTTGAGGTTAGGTTAGGTTAGGTTAGGTTTGAGGTTAGGTTAGGTTAGGTTAGGTTTGAGGTTAGGTTAGGTTAGGTTAGGTTTGAGATTAGGTTAGGTTAGGTTAGGTTTGAGGTTAGGTTAGGTTAGGTTTGAGGTTAGGTTAGGTTAGGTTAGGTTTGAGGTTAGGTTAGGTTTGAGGTTAGGTTAGGTTTGGTTAGGTTTGAGGTTAGGTTAGGTTAGGTTAGGTTTGAGGTTAGGTTAGGTTAGGTTAGGTTTGAGGTTAGGTTAGGTTAGGTTAGGTTTAAGGTTAGGTTAGGTTAGGTTAGGTTTGAGGTTTGGTTAGGTTAGGTTAGGTTTGAGGTTAGGTTAGGTTAGGTTAGATTTGAGGTTAGGTTAGGTTAGGTTAGGTTTGAGGTTAGGTTAGGTTAGATTAGGTTTGAGGTTAGGTTAGGTTAGGTTAGGTTAGGTTTGAGGTTAGGTGAGGTTAGGTTTGAGGTTATGTGAGGTTAGGTTTGAGGTTATGTGAGGTTAGGTTTGAGGATATGTGAGGTTAGGTTTGAGTTTATGTGAGGTTAGGTTTGAGGTTATGTGAGGTTAGGTTTGAGGTTATGTGAGGTTAGGTTTGAGGTTATGTGAGGTTAGGTTTGAGGTTATGTGAGGTTAGGTTTGAGGTTATGTGAGGTTAGATTTGAAGTTATGTGAGGTTAGGTTTGAGGTTATGTGAGGTTAGGTTTGAGGTTATGTCAGGTTAGGTTTGAGGTTATGTGAGGTTAGGTTTGAAGTTATGTGAGGTTAGGTTTGAGGTTATGTGAGGTTAGGTTTGAGGTTATGTGAGGTTAGGTTTAAAGTTATGTGAGGTTAGGTTTGAGGTTAGGTTAGGTTAGGTTTGAGGTTAGGTTAGGTTTGAGGTTAGGTTAGGTTAGGTTATGTTTGAGGTTAGGTTAGGTTAGGTTAGGTTTGAGGTTAGGTTAGGTTAGGTTAGGTTTGAGGTTTGGTTAGGTTAGGTTAGGTTTGAGGTTAGGTTAGGTTAGGTTAGGTTTGAGGTTAGGTTAGGTTAGGTTTGACGTTAGGTTAGGTTAGGTTAGGTTTGAGGTTAGGTTAGGTTAGGTTAGGTTTGAGGTTAGTTTAGGTTAGGTTAGGTTTGAGGTTAGGTTAGGTTAGGTTAGGTTTGAGGTTAGGTTAGGTTAGGTTAGGTTTGAGATTAGGTTAGGTTAGGTTAGGTTTGAGGTTAGGTTAGGTTAGGTTTGAGGTTAGGTTAGGTTAGGTTAGGTTTGAGGTTAGGTTAGGTTTGAGGTTAGGTTAGGTTTGGTTAGGTTTGAGGTTAGGTTAGGTTAGGTTAGGTTTGAGGTTAGGTTAGGTTAGGTTAGGTTTGAGGTTAAGTTAGGTTAGGTTAGGTTTAAGGTTAGGTTAGGTTAGGTTAGGTTTGAGGTTAGGTTAGGTTAGGTTAGGTTAGGTTTGAGGTTATGTGAGGTTAGGTTTGAGGTTATGTGAGGTTAGGTTTGAGGTTATGTGAGGTTAGGTTTGAGGATATGTGAGGTTAGGTTTGAGTTTATGTGAGGTTAGGTTTGAGGTTATGTGAGGTTAGGTTTGAGGTTATGTGAGGTTAGGTTTGAGGTTATGTGAGGTTAGGTTTGAGGTTATGTGAGGTTAGGTTTGAGGTTATGTGAGGTTAGATTTGAAGTTATGTGAGGTTAGGCTTGAGGTTATGTGAGGTTAGGTTTGAGGTTATGTGAGGTTAGGTTTAAAGTTATTTGAGGTTAGGTTTGAGGTTATGTGAGGTTAGGTTTGAGGTTATGTGAGGTTAGGTTTGAGGTTATGTGAGGTTAGGTTTGAGATAATGTGAGGTTAGGTTTGAGGTTATGTGAGGTTAGGTTTGAGGTTATGTGAGGTTAGGTTTGAGGTTATGTGAGGTTAGGTTTGAGGTTATGTGAGGTTAGGTTTGAGGTTATGTGAGGTTAGGTTTGAGGTTATGTGAGGTTAGGTTTGAGGTTATGTGAGGTTAGGTTTGAGGTTATGTGAGGTTAGGTTTGAGGTTATGTGAGGTTAGGTTTGAGGTTATGTGAGGTTAGGTTTGAGGTTATGTGAGGTTAGGTTTGAGGTTATGTGAGGTTAGGTTTGAAGTTATGTGAGGTTAGGTTTGAGGTTATGTGAGGTTAGGTTTGAGGTTATGTGAGGTTAGGTTTAAAGTTATGTGAGGTTAGGTTTGAGGTTATGTGAGGTTAGGTTTGAGGTTATGTGAGGTTAGGTTTGAGGTTATGTGAGGTTAGGTTTGAGGTTATGTGAGGTTAGGTTTGAGGTTATGTGAGGTTAGGTTTAAGGTTATGTGAGGTTAGGTTTGAGGTTATGTGAGGTTAGGTTTGAGGTTTTATGAGGTTAGGTTTGAGGTTATGTGAGGTTAGGTTTGAGGTTATGTGAGGTTAGGTTTGAGGTTATGTGAGGTTAGGTTTGAGGTTTGTTTACGTTAGGTTAGGTTTGAGGTTAGGTTAGGTTTGAGGATAGGTTATGTTAGGTTATTTTTGAGGTTAGGTTAGGTTAGGTTAGGTTTGAGGTTAGGTTAGGTTAGGTTTGAGGTTAGGCTAGGTTAGGTTAGGTTTGAGGTTAGGTTAGGTTTGAGGTTAGGTTAGGTTAGGTTAGGTTTGAGGTTAGGTTAGGTTAGGTTAGGTTTGAGGTTAGGTTAGGTTAGGTTAGGTTTGAGGTTAGGTTAGGTTAGGTTTAAGGTTAGGTTAGGTTAGGTTAGGTTTGAGGTTTGGTTAGGTTAGGTTAGGTTTGAGGTTAGGTTAGGTTAGGTTTGAGGTTAGGTTAGGTTAGGTTAGGTTTGAGGTTAGGTTAGGTTAGGTTAGGTTTGAGGTTAGGTTAGGTTAGGTTAGGTTTGAGGTTAGGTTAGGTTAGGTTTGAGGTTAGGTTAGGTTAGGTTTGAGGTTAGGTTAGGTTAGGTTAGGTTTGAAGTTAGGTTAGGTTAGGTTAGGTTTGAGGTTAGGTTAGGTTAGGTTTGAGGTTAGGTTAGGTTTGAGGTTAGGTTAGGTTAGGTTAGGTTTGAGGTTAGGTTAGGTTAGGTTAGGTTTGAGGTTAGGTTAGGTTAGGTTAGGTTTGAGGTTTGGTTAGGTTAGGTTAGGTTTGAGGTTAGGTTAGGTTAGGTTAGGTTTGAGGTTAGGTTAGGTTAGGTTTGACGTTAGGTTAGGTTAGGTTAGGTTTGAGGTTAGGTTAGGTTAGGTTAGATTTGAGGTTAGGTTAGGTTAGGTTAGGTTTGAGGTTAGGTTAGGTTAGGTTAGGTTTGAGGTTAGGTTAGGTTAGGTTAGGTTTGAGATTAGGTTAGGTTAGGTTAGGTTTGAGGTTAGGTTAGGTTAGGTTTGAGGTTAGGTTAGGTTAGGTTAGGTTTGAGGTTAGGTTAGGTTTGAGGTTAGGTTAGGTTTGGTTAGGTTTGAGGTTAGGTTAGGTTAGGTTAGGTTTGAGGTTAGGTTAGGTTAGGTTTGAGGTTAGGTTAGGTTAGGTTAGGTTTAAGGTTAGGTTAGGTTTGGTTAGGTTTGAGGTTTGGTTAGGTTAGGTTAGGTTTGAGGTTAGGTTAGGTTAGGTTAGATTTGAGGTTAGGTTAGGTTAGGTTAGGTTTGAGGTTAGGTTAGGTTAGGTTAGGTTAGGTTTGAGGTTAGGTGAGGTTAGGTTTGAGGTTATGTGAGGTTAGGTTTGAGGTTATGTGAGGTTAGGTTTGAGGATATGTGAGGTTAGGTTTGAGTTTATGTGAGGTTAGGTTTGAGGTTATGTGAGGTTAGGTTTGAGGTTATGTGAGGTTAGGTTTGAGGTTATGTGAGGTTAGGTTTGAGGTTATGTGAGGTTAGGTTTGAGGTTATGTGAGGTTAGATTTGAAGTTAAATGAGGTTAGGTTTGAGGTTATGTGAGGTTAGGTTTGAGGTTATGTGAGGTTAGGTTTGAGGTTATGTGAGGTTAGGTTTGAAGTTATGTGAGGTTAGGTTTGAGGTTATGTGAGGTTAGGTTTGAGGTTATGTGAGGTTAGGTTTAAAGTTATGTGAGGTTAGGTTTGAGGTTAGGTTAGGTTAGGTTTGAGGTTAGGTTAGGTTTGAGGTTAGGTTAGGTTAGGTTAGGTTTGAGGTTAAGTTAGGTTAGGTTAGGTTTGAGGTTAGGTTAGGTTAGGTTAGGTTTGAGGTTTGGTTAGGTTAGGTTAGGTTTGAGGTTAGGTTAGGTTAGGTTAGGTTTGAGGTTAGGTTAGGTTAGGTTTGACGTTAGGTTAGGTTAGGTTAGGTTTGAGGTTAGGTTAGGTTAGGTTAGGTTTGAGGTTAGGTTAGGTTAGGTTAGGTTTGAGGTTAGGTTAGGTTAGGTTAGGTTTGAGGTTAGGTTAGGTTAGGTTAGGTTTGAGATTAGGTTAGGTTAGGTTAGGTTTGAGGTTAGGTTAGGTTAGGTTTGAGGTTAGGTTAGGTTAGGTTAGGTTTGAGGTTAGGTTAGGTTTGGTTAGGTTTAAGGTTAGGTTAGGTTAGGTTAGGTTTGAGGTTAGGTTAGGTTAGGTTAGGTTTGAGGTTAGGTTAGGTTAGGTTAGGTTTGAGGTTAGGTTAGGTTAGGTTAGGTTTGAGGTTTGGTTAGGTTAGGTTTGAGGTTAGGTTAGGTTAGGTTAGATTTGAGGTTAGGTTAGGTTAGGTTAGGTTTGAGGTTAGGTTAGGTTAGGTTAGGTTTGAGGTTAGGTTAGGTTAAGTTAGGTTAGGTTTGAGGTTAGGTGAGGTTAGGTTTGAGGTTATGTGAGGTTAGGTTTGAGGTTATGTGAGGTTAGGTTTGAGTATATGTGAGGTTAGGTTTGAGTTTATGTGAGGTTAGGTTTGAGGTTATGTGAAGTTAGGTTTGAGGTTATGTGAGGTTAGGTTTGAGGTTATGTGAGGTTAGGTTTGAGGTTATGTGAGGTTAGGTTTGAGGTTATGTGAGGTTAGATTTGAAGTTATGTGAGGTTAGGTTTGAGGTTATGTGAGGTTAGGTTTGAGGTTATGTGAGGTTAGGTTTGAGGTTATGTGAGGTTAGGTTTGAAGTTATGTGAGGTTAGGTTTGAGGTTATGTGAGGTTAGGTTTGAGGTTATGTGAGGTTATGTTTAAAGTTATGTGAGGTTAGGTTTGAGGTTAGGTTAGGTTAGGTTTGAGGTTAGGTTAGGTTTGAGGTTAGGTTAGGTTAGGTTAGGTTTGAGGTTAGGTTAGGTTAGGTTAGGTTTGAGGTTAGGTTAGGTTAGGTTAGGTTTGAGGTTTGGTTAGGTTAGGTTAGGTTTGAGGTTAGGTTAGGTTAGGTTAGGTTTGAGGTTAGGTTAGGTTAGGTTTGACGTTAGGTTAGGTTAGGTTAGGTTTGAGGTTAGGTTAGGTTAGGTTAGGTTTGAGGTTAGGTTAGGTTAGGTTAGGTTTGAGGTTAGGTTAGGTTAGGTTAGGTTTGAGGTTAGGTTAGGTTAGGTTAGGTTTGAGATTAGGTTAGGTTAGGTTAGGTTTGAGGTTAGGTTAGGTTAGGTTTGAGGTTAGGTTAGGTTAGGTTAGGTTTGAGGTTAGGTTAGGTTTGAGGTTAGGTTAGGTTTGGTTAGGTTTGAGGTTAGGTTAGGTTAGGTTAGGTTTGAGGTTAGGTTAGGTTAGGTTAGGTTTGAGGTTAGGTTAGGTTAGGTTAGGTTTAAGGTTAGGTTAGGTTAGGTTAGGTTTGAGGTTTGGTTAGGTTAGGTTAGGTTTGAGGTTAGGTTAGGTTAGGTTAGATTTGAGGTTAGGTTAGGTTAGGTTAGGTTTGAGGTTAGGTTAGGTTAGGTTAGGTTTGAGGTTAGGTTAGGTTAGGTTAGGTTAGGTTTGAGGTTAGGTGAGGTTAGGTTTGAGGTTAGGTGAGGTTAGGTTTGAGGTTATGTGAGGTTAGGTTTGAGGATATGTGAGGTTAGGTTTGAGTTTATGTGAGGTTAGGTTTGAGGTTATGTGAGGTTAGGTTTGAGGTTATGTGAGGTTAGGTTTGAGGTTATGTGAGGTTAGGTTTGAGGTTATGTGAGGTTAGGTTTGAGGTTATGTGAGGTTAGATTTGAAGTTATGTGAGGTTAGGTTTGAGGTTATGTGAGGTTAGGTTTGAGGTTATGTGAGGTTAGGTTTGAGGTTATGTGAGGTTAGGTTTGAAGTTATGTGAGGTTAGGTTTGAGGTTATGTGAGGTTAGGTTTGAGGTTATGTGAGGTTAGGTTTAAAGTTATGTGAGGTTAGGTTTGAGGTTAGGTTAGGTTAGGTTTGAGGTTAGGTTAGGTTAGGTTTGACGTTAGGTTAGGTTAGGTTAGGTTTGAGGTTAGGTTAGGTTAGGTTAGGTTTGAGGTTAGTTTAGGTTAGGTTAGGTTTGAGGTTAGGTTAGGTTAGGTTAGGTTTGAGGTTAGGTTAGGTTAGGTTAGGTTTGAGATTAGGTTAGGTTAGGTTAGGTTTGAGGTTAGGTTAGGTTAGGTTTGAGGTTAGGTTAGGTTAGGTTAGGTTTGAGGTTAGGTTAGGTTTGAGGTTAGGTTAGGTTTGGTTAGGTTTGAGGTTAGGTTAGGTTAGGTTAGGTTTGAGGTTAGGTTAGGTTAGGTTAGGTTTGAGGTTAGGTTAGGTTAGGTTAGGTTTAAGGTTAGGTTAGGTTAGGTTAGGTTTGAGGTTTGGTTAGGTTAGGTTAGGTTTGAGGTTAGGTTAGGTTAGGTTAGATTTGAGGTTAGGTTAGGTTAGGTTAGGTTTGAGGTTAGGTTAGGTTAGGTTAGGTTTGAGGTTAGGTTAGGTTAGGTTAGGTTAGGTTTGAGGTTAGGTGAGGTTAGGTTTGAGGTTATGTGAGGTTAGGTTTGAGGTTATGTGAGGTTAAGTTTGAGGATATGTGAGGTTAGGTTTGAGTTTATGTGAGGTTAGGTTTGAGGTTATGTGAGGTTAGGTTTGAGGTTATGTGAGGTTAGGTTTGAGGTTATGTGAGGTTAGGTTTGAGGTTATGTGAGGTTAGGTTTGAGGTTAAGAGAGGTTAGATTTGAAGTTATGTGAGGTTAGGTTTGAGGTTATGTGAGGTTAGGTTTGAGGTTATGTGAGGTTAGGTTTGAGGTTATGTGAGGTTAGGTTTGAAGTTATGTGAGGTTAGGTTTGAGGTTATGTGAGGTTAGGTTTGAGGTTATGTGAGGTTAGGTTTAAAGTTATGTGAGGTTAGGTTTGAGGTTATGTGAGGTTTGGTTTGAGGTTATGTGAGGTTAGGTTTGAGGTTATGTGAGGTTAGGTTTGAGGTTATGTGAGGTTAGGTTTGAGGTTATGTGAGGTTAGGTTTAAGGTTATGTGAGGTTAGGTTAGGTTAGGTTTGAGGTTAGGTTAGGTTAGGTTAGGTTTAAGGTTAGGTTAGGTTAGGTTAGGTTTGAGGTTTGGTTAGGTTAGGTTAGGTTTGAGGTTAGGTTAGGTTAGGTTAGATTTGAGGTTAGGTTAGGTTAGGTTAGGTTTGAGGTTAGGTTAGGTTAGGTTAGGTTTGAGGTTAGGTTAGGTTAGGTTAGGTTAGGTTTGAGGTTAGGTGAGGTTAGGTTTGAGGTTATGTGAGGTTAGGTTTGAGGTTATGTGAGGTTAGGTTTGAGGATATGTGAGGTTAGGTTTGAGTTTATGTGAGGTTAGGTTTGAGGTTATGTGAGGTTAGGTTTGAGGTTATGTGAGGTTAGGTTTGAGGTTATGTGAGGTTAGGTTTGAGGTTATGTGAGGTTAGGTTTGAGGTTATGTGAGGTTAGATTTGAAGTTATGTGAGGTTAGGTTTGAGGTTATGTGAGGTTAGGTTTGAGGTTATGTGAGGTTAGGTTTGAGGTTATGTGAGGTTAGGTTTGAAGTTATGTGAGGTTAGGTTTGAGGTTATGTGAGGTTAGGTTTGAGGTTATGTGAGGTTAGGTTTAAAGTTATGTGAGGTTAGGTTTGAGGTTATGTGAGGTTTGGTTTGAGGTTATGTGAGGTTAGGTTTGAGGTTATGTGAGGTTAGGTTTGAGGTTATGTGAGGTTAGGTTTGAGGTTATGTGAGGTAAGGTTTAAGGTTATGTGAGGTTAGGTTTGAGGTTATGTGAGGTTAGGTTTGAGGTTATGTGAGGTTAGGTTTGAGGTTATGTGAGGTTAGGTTTGAGGTTATGTGAGGTTAGGTTTGAGGTTATGTGAGGTTAGGTTTGAGGTTATGTGAGGTTAGGTTTGAGGTTATGTGAGACTAGGTTTGAGGTTATGTGAGGTTAGGTTTGAGGTTATGTGAGGTTAGGTTTGAGGTTATGTGAGGTTAGGTTTGAGGTTATGTGAGGTTAGGTTTGAAGTTATGTGAGGTTAGGTTTGAGGTTATGTGAGGATAGGTTTGAGGTTATGTGAGGTTAGGTTTAATGTTATGTGAGGTTAGGTTTGAGGTTATGTGAGGTTAGGTTTGAGGTTATGTGAGGTTAGGTTTGAGGTTATGTGAGGTTAGGTTTGAGGTTATGTGAGGTTAGGTTTGAGGTTATGTGAGGTTAGGTTTAAGGTTATGTGAGGTTAGGTTTGAGGTTATGTGAGGTTAGGTTTGAGGTTTTGTGAGGTTAGGTTTGAGGTTATGTGAGGTTAGGTTTGAGGTTATGTGAGGTTAGGTTTGAGGTTATGTGAGGTTAGGTTTGAGGTTATAACCTAACCTAACCGAACCTAACCTCAAACCTAACCTCACATAACCTCGAACCTAACCTCACATAACCTCAAACCTAACCTCACATAACCTCAAACCTAACCTCACATAACCTCAAACCTAACCTCACATAACCTCAAACCTAACCTCACATAACCTCAAACCTAACCTCACATAACCTCAAACCTAACCTCACATAACCTCAAACCTAACCTCACATAACCTCAAACCTAACCTCACATAACCTGAAACCTAACCTCACATAATTTCAAACCTAACCTCACATAACATCAAACCTAACCTCACATAACTCAAACCTAACCTCACATAACTCAAACCTAACCTCACATAACTCAAACCTAACCTCACATAACCTCAAACCTAACCTCACATAACCTCAAACCTAACCTCACATAACCTCAAACCTAACCTCACATAACCTCAAACCTAACCTCACATAACCTCAAACCTAACCTCACATAACCTCAAACCTAACCTCACATAACCTCAAACCTAACCTCACATAACCTCAAACCTAACCTCACATAACTCAAACCTAACCTCACATAACCTCAAACCTAACCTCACATAACCTCAAACCTAACCTCACATATCCTCAAACCTAACCTCACATAACCTCAAACCTAACCTCACATAACATCAAACCCAACCTCACATAACCCAAACCTAACCTCACATAACTCAAACCTAACCTCACATAACTCAAACCTAACCTCACATAACCTCAAACCTAACCTTACATAACCTCAAACCTAACCTCACATAACCTCAAACCTAACCTCACATAACCTCAAACCTAACCTCACATAACCTCAAACCTAACCTCACATAACTCAAACCTAACCTCACATAACTCAAACCTAACCTCACATAACCTCAAACCTAACCTCACATAACCTCAAACCTAACCTCACATAACCTCAAACCTAACCTCACATAACCTCAAACCTAACCTCACATAGCCTCAAACCTAACCTCACATAACCTCAAACCTAACCTCACATAACCTCAAACGTAACCTCACATAACCTCAAACCTAACCTCACATAACCTCAAACCTAACCTCACATAACCTCAAACCTAACCTCACATAACCTCAAACCTAACCTCACATAACCTCAAACCTAACTTCACATAACTCAAACCTAACCTCACATAACTCAAACCTAACCTCACATAACCTCAAAGCTAACCTCACATAACCTTAAACCTAACCTCACATAACCTCAAACCTAACCTCACATAACCTCAAACCTAACCTCACATAACCTCAAACCTAACCTCACATAACCTCAAACCTAACCTCACATAACCTCAAACCTAACCTCACATAACCTCAAACCTAACCTCACATAACCTCAAACCTAACCTCACATAACCTCAAACCTAACCTCACATAACATTAAACCTAACCTCACATAACCTCAAACCTAACCTCACATAACTCAAACCTAACCTCACATAACTCAAACCTAACCTCACATAACTATAACCTAACCTCACATAACCTCAAAACTAACCTCACATTACCTCAAACCTAACCTCACATAACCTCAAACCTAACCTCACATAACCTCAAACCTAACCTCACATAACCTCAAACCTAACCTCACATAACCTCAAACCTATCCTCACATAACATCAAACCTAACCTCACATAACTCAAACCTAACCTCACATAACTTAAACCTAACCTCACATAACCTCAAACCTAACCTCACATAACCTCAAACCTAACCTCACATAACCTCAAACCTAACCTCACATAACCTCAAACCTAACCTCACATAACCTCAAACCTAACCTCACATAACCTCAAACCTAACCTCACATAACCTCAAACCTAACCTCACATAACCTCAAACCTAACCTCACATAACATCAAACCTAACCTCACATAACTCACACCTAACCTCACATAACTCAAACCTAACCTCACATAACTCAAACCTAACCTCACATAACCTCAAACCTAACCTCACATAACCTCAAACCTAACCTCACATAACCTCAAACCTAACCTCACATAACCTCAAACTTAACCTCACATAACCTCAAACCTAACCTCACATAACCTTAAACCTAATCTCACATAACCTCAAACCTAACCTCACATAACCTCAAACCTAACCTCACATAACCTCTAACCTAACCTCACATAACTCAAACCTAACCTCACATAACTCAAACCTAACCTCACATAACTCAAACCTAACCTCACATAACCTCAAACCTAACCTCACATAACCTCAAACCTAACCTCACATAACCTCAAACCTAACCTCACATAACCTCAAACCTAACCTCACATAGCCTCAAACCTAACCTAACATAACCTCAAACCTAACCTCACATAACCTCAAACCTAACCTCACATAACCTCAAACCTAACCTCACATAACCTCAAACCTAACCTCACATAACCTCAAACCTAACCTCACATAACTCAAACCTAACCTCACATAACTCAAACCTAACCTCACATAACTATAACCTAACCTCACATAACCTCAAACCTAACCTCACATAACCTCAAACCTAACCTCACATAACCTCAAACCTAACCTCACATAACCTCAAACCTAACCTCACATAACCTCAAACCTAACCTCACATAACCTCAAACCTAACCTCACATAACATCAAACCTAACCTCACATAACTCAAACCTAACCTCACATAACCTCAAACCTAACCTCACATAACCTCAAACCTAACCTCAAATAACCTCAAACCTAACCTCACATAACCTCAAACCTAACCTCACATAACCTCAAACCTAACCTCACATAACCTCAAACCTAGCCTCACATAACCTCAAACCTAACCTCACATAACCTCAAACCTAACCTCACATAACATCAAACCTAACCTCACATAACTCAAACCTAACCTCACATAACTCAAACCTAACCTCACATAACCTCAAACCTAACCTCACATAACATCAAACCTAACCTCACATAACTCAAACCTAACCTCACATAACCTCAAACCTAACCTCACATAACCTCAAACCTAACCTCAAATAACCTCAAACCTAACCTCACATAACCTCAAACCTAACCTCACATAACCTCAAACCTAACCTCACATAACCTCAAACCTAGCCTCACATAACCTCAAACCTAACCTCACATAACCTCAAACCTAACCTCACATAACATCAAACCTAACCTCACATAACTCAAACCTAACCTCACATAACTCAAACCTAACCTCACATAACTCAAACCTAACCTCACATAACCTCAAACCTAACCTCACATAACCTCAAACCTAACCTCACATAACCTCAAACCTAACCTCACATAACCTCAAACCTAACCTCACATAACCTCAAACCTAACCTCACATAACCTCAAACCTAACCTCACATAACATTAAACCTAACCTCACATAACCTCAAACCTAACCTCACATAACTTAAACCTAACCTCACATA
>JAWQEG010003068.1:0-7500 GCA_033782935.1 Petrolisthes cinctipes | reverse complement strand
CCTAACCTAACCTAACCTCACCTAACCACAAACCTAACCTAACCCAACCTAACCTAACCTCAAACCTAACCTAACCTAACCTAACCTCAAACATAACCTAACCTAACTTCAAACCTAACCTAACCTAACCTAACCTCAAACCTAACCTAACCTAACCTCAAACCTAACCTAACCTAACCTCAAACCTAACCTAACCTAACCTAACCTCAAACCTAACCTAACCTAACCTAACCTCAAACCTAACCTAACCTAACCTAACCTCAAACCTAACCTAACCTAACCTAACCTCAAACCTAACCTAACCTAACCATACCTCAAACCTAACCTAACCTAACCTAACCTTAAACCTAACCTAACCTAACCTCAAACCTAACCTAACCTAACCTAACCTCAAACCTAACCTAACCTAACCTAACCTCAAACCTAACCTAACCTAACCTAACCTCAAACCTAACCTAACCTCAAACCTAACCTAACCTAACCTAACCTCAAACCTAACCTAACCTAACCTCAAACCTAACCTAACCTAACCTAATCTCAAACCTAACCTAACCTAACCTAACCTCAAACCTAACCTAACCTAACCTAACCTCAAACCTAACCTAACCTAACCTAACCTCAAACCTAACCTAACCTAACCTAACCTCAAACCTAACCTAACCTAACCTAACCTCAAACCTAACCTAACCTAACCTAACGTCAAACCTAACCTAACCTAACCTCAAACCTAACCTAACCTAACCTAACCTCAAACCTAACCTAACCTAACCAAACCTCAAACCTAACCTAACCTAACCTAACCTCAAACCTAACCTAACCTAACCTAACCTCAAACCTAACCTAACCTAACCTAACCTCAAACCTAACCTAACCTAACCTAACCTCAAACCTAACCTAACCTAACCTCAAACCTAACCTAACCTAACCTAACCTCAAACCTAACCTAACCTAACGTCAAACCTAACCTAACCTAACCTCAAACCTAACCTAACCTAACCTAACCTCAAACCTAACCTAACCTAACCTAACCTCAAACCTAACCTAACCTAACCTAACCTCAAACCTAACCTAACCTAACCTCAAACCTAACCTAACCTAACCAAACCTCAAACCTAACCTAACCTAACCTAACCTTAAACCTAACCTAACCTAACCTCAAACCTAACCTAACCTAACCTAACCTCAAACCTAACCTAACCTAACCTAACCTCAAACCTAACCTAACCTAACCTAACATAACCTAACCTAACCTAACCTAACCTAACCTAACCTCACATAACCTCAAACCTAACCTCACATAACCTCAAACCTAACCTCACATAACCTCAAACCTAACCTCACATAACCTCAAACCTAACCTCACATAACCTCAAACCTAACCTCACATAACCTCAAACCTAACCTCACATAACCTCAAACCTAACCTCACATAACCTCAAACCTAACCTCACATAACCTTAAACCTAACCTCACATAACCTCAAACCTAACCTCACATAACCTCAAACCTAACCTCACATAACCTCAAACCTAACCTCACATAACCTCAAACCTAACCTCACATAACCTCAAACCTAACCTCACATAACTTTAAACCTAACCTCACATAACCTCAAACCTAACCTCACATAACCTCAAACCTAACCTCACATAACTTCAAACCTAACCTCACATAACCTCAAACCTAACCTCACATAACCTCAAACCTAACCTCACATAACTTCAAACCTAACCTCACATAACCTCAAACCTAACCTCACATAACCTCAAACCTAACCTCACATAACCTCAAACCTAACCTCACATAACTTCAAACCTAATCTCACATAACCTCAAACCTAACCTCACATAACCTCAAACCTAACCTCACATAACCTCAAACCTAACCTCACGTAACCTCAAACCTAACCTCACATAACCTCAAACCTAACCTCACATAAACTCAAACCTAACCTCACATATCCTCAAACCTAACCTCACATAACCTCAAACCTAACCTCACATAACCTCAAACCTAACCTCACCTAACCTCAAACCTAACCAAACCCAACCTAACCTAACCTCAAACCTAACCTAACCTAACCTCAGACCAAACCTAACCTAACCTAACCTCACCTAACCACAAACCTAACCTAACCCAACCTAACCTAACCTCAAACCTAACCTAACCTAACCTAACCTCAAACCTAACCTAACCTAACTTCAAACCTAACCTAACCTAACCTCAAACCTAACCTAACCTAACCTCAAACCTAACCTAACCTAACCTCAAACCTAACCTAACCTAACCTCAAACCTAACCTAACCTAACCTAACCTCAAACCTAACCTAACCTAACATAACCTCAAACCTAACCTAACCTAACCTAACCTCAAACCTAACCTAACCTAACCTAACCTCAAACCTAACCTAACCTAACCTAACATAACCTAACCTAACCTAACCTAACCTAACCTAACCTCACATAACCTCAAACCTAACCTCACATAACCTCAAACCTAACCTCACATAACCTCAAACCTAACCTCACATAACCTCAAACCTAACCTCACATAACCTCAAACCTAACCTCACATAACCTAAAACCTAACCTCACATAACCTCAAACCTAACCTCACATAACCTCAAACCTAACCTCACATAACCTCAAACCTAACCTCACATAACCTCAAACCTAACCTCACATAACCTCAAACCTAACCTCACATCACCTTAAACCTAACCTCACATAACCTCAAACCTAACCTCACATAACCTCAAACCTAACCTCACATAACCTCAAACCTAACCTCACATAACCTCAAACCTAACCTCACATAACCTCAAACCTAACCTCACATAACTTTAAACCTAACCTCACATAACCTCAAACCTAACCTCACATAACCTCAAACCTAACCTCACATAACTTCAAACCTAACCTCACATAACCTCAAACCTAACCTCACATAACCTCAAACCTAACCTCACATAACCTCAAACCTAACCTCACATAACTTCAAACCTAACCTCACATAACCTCAAACCTAACCTCACATAACCTCAAACCTAACCTCACATAACCTCAAACCTAACCTCACATAACCTCAAACCTAACCTCACATAAACTCAAACCTAACCTCACATATCCTCAAACCTAACCTCACATAACCTCAAACCTAACCTCACATAACCTCAAACCTAACCTCACCTAACCTCAAACCTAACCTAACCCAACCTAACCTAACCTCAAACCTAACCTAACCTAACCTCAGACCAAACCTAACCTAACCTAACCTCACCTAACCACAAACCTAACCTAACCCAACCTAACCTAACCTCAAACCTAACCTAACCTAACCTAACCTCAAACCTAACCTAACCTAACTTCAAACCTAACCTAACCTAACCTAACCTCAAACCTAACCTAACCTAACCTCAAACCTAACCTAACCTAACCTCAAACCTAACCTAACCTAACCTAACCTCAAACCTAACCTAACCTAACCTAACCTCAAACCAAACCTAACCTAACCTAACCTCAAACCTAACCTAACCTAACCTAACCTCAAACCTAACCTAACCTAACCAAACCTCAAACCTAACCTAACCTAACCTAACCTTAAACCTAACCTAACCTAACCTCAAACCTAACCTAACCTAACCTAACCTCAAACCTAACCTAACCTAACCTAACCTCAAACCTAACCTAACCTAACCTAACCTCAAACCTAACCTAACCTCAAACCTAACCTAACCTAACCTAACCTCAAACCTAACCTAACCTAACCTCAAACCTAACCTAACCTAACCTAATCTCAAACCTAACCTAACCTAACCTAACCTCAAACCTAACCTAACCTAACCTAACCTCAAACCTAACCTAACCTAACCTAACCTCAAACCTAACCTAACCTAACCTCAAACCTAACCTAACCTAACCTAACCTCAAACCTAACCTAACCTAACCTAACGTCAAACCTAACCTAACCTAACCTCAAACCTAACCTAACCTAACCTAACCTCAAACCTAACCTAACCTAACCTAACCTCAAACCTAACCTAACCTAACCTCAAACCTAACCTAACCTAACCTAATCTCAAACCTAACCTAACCTAACCTAACCTCAAACCTAACCTAACCTAACCTAACCTCAAACCTAACCTAACCTAACCTAACCTCAAACCTAACCTAACCTAACCTCAAACCTAACCTAACCTAACCTAACCTCAAACCTAACCTAACCTAACCTAACGTCAAACCTAACCTAACCTAACCTCAAACCTAACCTAACCTAACCTAACCTCAAACCTAACCTAACCTAACCAAACCTCAAACCTAACCTAACCTAACCTAACCTCAAACCTAACCTAACCTAAACTAACCTCAAACCTAACCTAACCTAACCTAACCTCAAACCTAACCTAACCTAACCTCAAACCTAACCTAACCTAACCTAATCTCAAACCTAACCTCACCTAACCTAACCTCAAACCTAACCTAACCTAACCTAACCTCAAACCTAACCTAACCTAACCTAACCTCAAACCTAACCTAACCTAACCTAACCTCAAACCTAACCTAACCTAACCTAACCTCAAACCTAACCTAACCTAACCTAACGTCAAACCTAACCTAACCTAACCTCAAACCTAACCTAACCTAACCAAACCTCAAACCTAACCTAACCTAACCTAACCTCAAACCTAACCTAACCTAACCTAACCTCAAACCTAACCTAACCTAACCTAACCTCAAACCTAACCTAACCTAACCTAACCTCAAACCTAACCTAACCTAACCTCAAACCTAACATAACCTAACCTAACCTCAAACCTAACCTAACCTAACCTAACGTCAAACCTAACCTAACCTAACCTCAAACCTAACCTAACCTAACCTAACCTCAAACCTAACCTAACCTAACCTAACCTCAAACCTAACCTAACCTAACCTAACCTCAAACCTAACCTAACCTAACCTCAAACCTAACCTAACCTAACCAAACCTCAAACCTAACCTAACCTAACCTAACCTTAAACCTAACCTAACCTAACCTCAAACCTAACCTAACCTAACCTAACCTCAAACCTAACCTAACCTAACCTAACATAACCTAACCTAACCTAACCTAACCTAACCTAACCTCACATAACCTCAAACCTAACCTCACATAACCTCAAACCTAACCTCACATAACCTCAAACCTAACCTCACATAACCTCAAACCTAACCTCACATAACCTCAAACCTAACCTCACATAACCTCAAACCTAACCTCACATAACCTCAAACCTAACCTCACATAACCTCAAACCTAACCTCACATAACCTCAAACCTAACCTCACATAACCTCAAACCTAACCTCACATAACCTTAAACCTAACCTCACATAACCTCAAACCTAACCTCACATAACCTCAAACCTAACCTCACATAACCTCAAACCTAACCTCACATAACCTCAAACCTAACCTCACATAACCTCAAACCTAATCTCACATAACTTTAAACCTAACCTCACATAACCTCAAACCTAACCTCACATAACCTCAAACCTAACCTCACATAACTTCAAACCTAACCTCACATAACCTCAAACCTAACCTCACATAACCTTAAACCTAACCTCACATAACCTCAAACCTAACCTCACATAACTTCAAACTTAACCTCACATAACCTCAAACCTAACCTCACATAACCTCAAACCTAACCTCACATAACCTCAAACCTAACCTCACATACCCTCAAACCTAACCTCACATAACCTCAAACCTAACCTCACATAAACTCAAACCTAACCTCACATATCCTCAAACCTAACCTCACATAACCTCAAACCTAACCTCACATAACCTCAAACCTAACCTCACCTAACCTCAAACCTAACCTAACCCAACCTAACCTAACCTCAAACCTAACCTAACCTAACCTCAGACCAAACCTAACCTAACCTAACCTCACCTAACCACAAACCTAACCTAACCCAACCTAACCTAACCTCAAACCTAACCTAACCTAACCTAACCTCAAACATAACCTAACCTAACTTCAAACCTAACCTAACCTAACCTAACCTCAAACCTAACCTAACCTAACCTCAAACCTAACCTAACCTAACCTCAAACCTAACCTAACCTAACCTAACCTCAAACCTAACCTAACCTAACCTAACCTCAAACCTAACCTAACCTAACCTAACCTCAAACCTAACCTAACCTAACCTAACCTCAAACCTAACCTAACCTAACCATACCTCAAACCTAACCTAACCTAACCTAACCTTAAACCTAACCTAACCTAACCTCAAACCTAACCTAACCTAACCTAACCTCAAACCTAACCTAACCTAACCTAACCTCAAACCTAACCTAACCTAACCTAACCTCAAACCTAACCTAACCTCAAACCTAACCTAACCTAACCTAACCTCAAACCTAACCTAACCTAACCTCAAACCTAACCTAACCTAACCTAATCTCAAACCTAACCTAACCTAACCTAACCTCAAACCTAACCTAACCTAACCTAACCTCAAACCTAACCTAACCTAACCTAACCTCAAACCTAACCTAACCTAACCTAACCTCAAACCTAACCTAACCTAACCTAACCTCAAACCTAACCTAACCTAACGTCAAACCTAACCTAACCTAACCTCAAACCTAACCTAACCTAACCTAACCTCAAACCTAACCTAACCTAACCAAACCTCAAACCTAACCTAACCTAACCTAACCTCAAACCTAACCTAACCTAACCTAACCTCAAACCTAACCTAACCTAACCTAACCTCAAACCTAACCTAACCTAACCTAACCTCAAACCTAACCTAACCTAACCTCAAACCTAACCTAACCTAACCTAACCTCAAACCTAACCTAACCTAACGTCAAACCTAACCTAACCTAACCTCAAACCTAACCTAACCTAACCTAACCTCAAACCTAACCTAACCTAACCTAACCTCAAACCTAACCTAACCTAACCTAACCTCAAACCTAACCTAACCTAACCTCAAACCTAACCTAACCTCACATAACCTCAAACCTAACCTAACCTAACCTAACCTTAAACCTAACCTAACCTAACCTCAAACCTAACCTAACCTAACCTAACCTCAAACCTAACCTAACCTAACCTAACCTCAAACCTAACCTAACCTAACCTAACATAACCTAACCTAACCTAACCTAACCTAACCTAACCTCACATAACCTCAAACCTAACCTCACATAACCTCAAACCTAACCTCACATAACCTCAAACCTAACCTCACATAACCTCAAACCTAACCTCACATAACCTCAAACCTAACCTCACATAACCTCAAACCTAACCTCACATAACCTCAAACCTAACCTCACATAACCTCAAACCTAACCTCACATAACCTCAAACCTAACCTCACATAACCTCAAACCTAACCTCACATAACCTTAAACCTAACCTCACATAACCTCAAACCTAACCTCACATAACCTCAAACCTAACCTCACATAACCTCAAACCTAACC
>JAWQEG010003067.1:67500-82782 GCA_033782935.1 Petrolisthes cinctipes | reverse complement strand
CATTTATTTTCTTATTTCCTTATTTCATTCTTTCTCTCCTTCCTTCATTTATTTTCTTATTTCATTCTTTTCCTTCTTCCTTCATTAATTTTATTCCTTATTTCATTCTTTCGCTCCTTCCTTCATTCCGTCCTTCCTTCATTTATTTCCTTATTTCGTTCTATCTCTCCTTCCTTCATTCATTCTATCCCCCTTCCTTCATTATTTACTTATTTCATTCTTTCGCTCCTCCCTCCATTCCCTTCTTCCTTCATTTATTTCCTTATTTCATTCTATCCCTCCATCTATAATTTTCTCCCTTCCTTCTTCCTTTCCCATTCTCCATTTTCTTCACTTCCTTCCTTCCTTTAGTCATATATTCTTTCCCTCTCGTTTCCACCAAGGACTCTCTCTGTTGACATTTTTCTATTCCTTCGTTCTGATACACGGTCATTCACTATTATTCACTTCAACAACAACAACAACAACTATTCTGAACTTTGGTGAAACTTTTACTGTCGCACGATTATTATAACATATAGAAAGTTTTTGATAGAGTCTGGCACAAAAAAGCTTTAATTTCCAAACTGCCCTCATTCGGTTTCAATCCCATCGAACCCTCTGTGCCTTTATCTCTTATTTTCTTTTCTGGTCGGTCTAATAGCTGCTGCCTTTGTACTGTACACTCGCATCCAAAATTTGTATTTACCGTAAGTCTTGTTGATGTTTCGAATAATTTGACATACTGGTGAACCAATTACAACGTTTATCCTGTTTTTATATTTGCTTGAGATTGCTTAATACTTGATCAGGCTATTCGTAGCAAGCATGGATACATATTTGGATTGCGAGTGTACAGCCACAGTCAAATATCCACCGACACTATCTTTCCATCATGCAAATAAATCAGTATCATATCAAAATATAATCATACAACACCTTATTTCAACTATTTCAACTTATTCAATTATCATTATGAGGTGCTGCAAAATCATACACGTGTTGTTGTTTATTACCAAGATATTTACTACGATGGTAGGAAAGTGTTAGCGGATACTTGACTGTTGCTGTACATAGATGGTCACTGATATTCTTCCCCTACCTAAGTCTTTCAACAGTGGTGTTCCTCAGGGTTGTGTTTTATCACCTACTGTAATCTCTTTTTCTCCTTTTCATCAATGACCTTCTTAACAGTAAATTCCTATATAGCCTATCCAGTTCTATGCTGACAATTCCACCATAGTCTCCTTTTTATCAATGACGTTCTTAACTGTAAATTCCTATACAGCCTATCCAGTATTATGCTGATAATTCCACCATATTCTCCTCTTCATCAATGACCTTAACTGTACTTTCTATAGCCTATCAGTTTTATGCTAACGATACCACCATATTCTCCTCTTCATCAATGACCTTCTTAACTATAATTCCTACATAGCCTATCCAATTCTTTGCTGACCATTCCACCATACAGTACTCCACTCTATTTGTCAACCATGCATTCATCTCAGCAGCTCCTCTCCATATTACGTGATGATACAATTTCACGCCTGACTACTGACTATCCTGAACTATCCCTCATCTCCAATTAAGGGGAGATTCTCTTGTTAGCAAATTGGAAGGCCACTGATTCCTCCTAACTTTGCCAGAACACAGACGCCCTTAATGGTACTAATTAGGGATCTGTTTCTTGGCATTGTTTGGAGGAATCAGAGACCTCCCAATTCACCAACAAGATAATCTCCCCCTAAGGAAGGTCTGAGGGAAGAAAAATAAGTAAAGTATTATAGGTCACATGAATAATTCGTACACACGCTGTAATTTTTTAAGGGTTTACAACATATAGAAAATTTAGGACTACGTAACTGCAATACAACATTATTATGAATTTGTCGTTTTGCTAATCACAGAGTCACTTGGTAGATCATTCATTGCAGTACTTCCAGAATAATGACCTCTCTTTCCATATAGCCTGTGTAAGAATTCCTGAGGCCAACCGTACATGATAACTTAGATGAGATTGTACTGTAAATACTTATATAAAATGACCTACGCTTCGTGTAATGATAGCCTACTTATAGAATTTTTTTATGTTCTTTATCTACCTTTAGTACAAGCCCCAACACTCTGGTGAACGTATATATGTAAACAATAATTGGAGGAATATAAATTTCGTAGGCAATATGTGAGTTACCCATTAAAACTAATGCGTACTCTTTGGTAGAAGATTTAAAAGAAAATGAAAATTCTATATATTTAATGGGGTGGCTATAATGATTGTTTATAAGAAGTATTATTATTATTATTATTTCTTTTTTTCTTTTTTAATGTTCCGATATCACTTACATATTGCCGTTCAGTGTCCCGAATACTGACCAACGTTTCCTCTACTTTCTTTGTCCCATTTTTATCACTAGTACTCGATACCTGTTAATGGTAAAGTTATAGGGTAATAGGGAGGGAGGGGAATGAGAGTGAAGAAAGATCACCCAAAACCTGAAAGACCTGTAGCAAGAAGGAAATTGATGGAAAGGAGGAACAGTAAACAAGAAGGAAATGGAAGGAAAGGAGGGGCAGCAAACACGAAGAAATAGAAGGAAAGAAGGGACAGCAAACACGAAGGAAATGGATTGAAAGAAGGGACAGTAAGCACGAAGAAATAGAAGGAAAGGAGGGACAGTAAACACGAAGAAATAGAAGGAAAGGCGGGACAGTACACTCGAAAGAAAAGGAAGGAAAGGAGGGACAGCAAACACGAAGGAAATGGAAGGAAATGAGGGACAGCAAACAAAAAAGGAAATTGAAGGAAAGGAGGGACAGCAAACACGATGAAATAGAAGGAAAGGAGGGACAACAAACACAAAAGGAAATTGAAGGAAAGGAGGACATCAAACACGAAGGAAATGGAGGGAAAGGAGGACAGCAAATACAATAGGAAATTGAAGGAAAGGAGGGACAGCAAACACGAAAGGAAATTGAAGGAAAGGAGGGACAGCAAACACGAAGGAAAGGAAAGGAAAGGAGGGACAATAAACACGAAAAAATAGAAGGAAAGGAGTTACAGGCAATATTGCATTATATTACAGTGTGTGTGTGAATGTGCGTAAATAATAATAATAATAATAATAATAATAATAATAATAGTAATATACCTATAGTAATGTGTGTATATATGTGCAAGTAAGTGTGTGTGTGAGTGTGTGTGTGTACTGTACCTGAACACACAGAGCACACGCCGACTCAAACAAACACCCTCATTACTTCACAAAAACCTGTCCCTTCCTTTGATTGATGAACACACACACACACACACACACACACACACACACATAATACAAAGGACTTACAAACATAAACAGACCTACTGGTTCTTATCTCTCTCTCTCTCTCTCTCTCTCTCTCTCTCTCTCTGTGTGTGTGTGTGTAAGACTAACATAGCTGCTAATCAACATGTCAATCAGCCTTTAATTCCTCACCCACGTGGAGTCTCATACGTCTAAGGTTTGTTTACATCACTCTCGGCTCTCACTACCAACTCAGTCCATTCACTCTAGTGCCATTTGGGGGACAGCATTCGTAGTCCTAGATCAATGTTCCTACCAAATAATGTAATTAGTCAAATGTTGTGATATAATTTTATTCGGTATTGTAGTTATTTTGAGATGTTGTGGATTTGAGCCGAGATGGTGCTGCAAGATGAAACAACCAAACTGGCTGACCAAACACTCCATGCAAAGGGACGGACGAGTGAACGAACAAATGATGTCATTATTATCTGCTCCCTCCCCCCACCTCCCCACTCCTACTAGTACCTCTCTCCTTCCTCCTCCCTAACTGATACCCCCTTAGATTCCTCCTCTGGTACCTCCCCCCTCCACTCCCACAACCCTTACTGGTACTCCCCCACTCCACTACCATACCCCCCAACTGTGGGTATGAGGGGAAGGGAGAATGTAAAAGAGGGAGTGTGAGGAAGGGAGTGGGAGACACGAGGGGGTAAGGGAGATAAAGCTGAAAGGGAGGGGCTGGGTGAACGAAGGGGGAAGGGAGAGACTGGGTGAATGAAGGGGGAAGGGAGGGACTGGGTGAACGAAGGGAGATGGGAGGGACTGGGTGAATGAAGGGAGAAGGGAGGGACTGGGTGAATGAAGGGAGAAGGGAGGGACTGGGTGAACGAAGGGGGAAGGGAGGGACTGGGTGAACGAAGGGGGAAGGGAGGGACTGGGTGAATGAAGGGAGAAGGGAAGGACTGGGTGAATGAAGGGAGAAGGGAGGGACTGGGTGACCGAAGGGGGAAGGAAGGGACTGGGTGAACGAAGGGGGAAGGGAGGGACGGGGGATATTTGAGTGGAAGGGAGGGAGGGAGGGAGGGAGGGAGGAAGGAAGGGATTGCAATCTGTAAAGGGGAAAAAAAGAATACCCTGTAGGAAGAGGGAGACGGTAATAGAGAGGTCGGACAGCAAGCACCAAATATATATTTAGGATAAAAGAAGTCATACACACACACACACACAAAAAAAAAAAAAAAAAAAAAAAAAAAAAACACACACACACACACACACACACATTCATACTCATACTCATACTCACACAATCACACTCACACTCATACACACACACAATCACACTCTCTCTCTCTCTCTCTCTCTCTCTCTCTCTCTCTCTCTCTCTCTCTCTCTCTCTCTCTCTCTCTCTCTCTCTCTCTCTCAATCATAGAGGTGATCTGTGGGAAATAAATGTTTTGTTTTCACCGCACCGCTACCTTTCGTTAATTATGGGTTTTGGCGTCAATTTAGACCTCAGCCACCACTCAGCATCTTTAACTTTCTCTCCTTTCCTTCTATTTCCTTGGTGTTTGCTGTTCATCTCTCTATCTTCTTCCCTTTTAACTCTGTCATTGTCTCTACTTTCCTTTCCTTCCATTTGCTTGGTGTTTGCTGTTCCTCCTTCCTTTTATCACCTCTCTATCTCGTCTCTGTCTCCTCACACCCCACTAGGTATGATAATGACCCAATAAAGCCATTAATTTGACCCTTATCATCAAATTACCCCCACGATAAGAACCAATTCAGCCACACAGTTCCATTATAATTATACCTTCTGTTCTTCATTCCAAGTCTTTATCACTTTCTCCTTCATCCTACATTTCTTCCTTTTCCTTATATACGGTATATATATATATATATATATATATATATATATATATATATATATATATATATATATATATATATATATATATATATATATATATATATATATATATAT
Organism: Petrolisthes cinctipes; assembly: GCA_033782935.1. NCBI lineage: Eukaryota > Metazoa > Arthropoda > Malacostraca > Decapoda > Porcellanidae > Petrolisthes > Petrolisthes cinctipes. Next base: position 77,535 of record JAWQEG010003067.1, on the reverse strand, counting down.
ATATATATATATACTCTTAACTAGTCTTGTGACAGGGGGGAGGTTCTGGATAATTAGGTATTATATATTGTAGGGATTTACTAGATGGATTCACAGGACACTATTCATCAATGCATTTATTTATTTATTTAATTTTAACACTTCAACTTGGGTGGATTTATGCAACACTGTCTATGGGTGTAATCACTTGGTTCACTTAATTAATTAAACACTTCAAGGCAGGATAGATTTACACAACATTATAATATTTACATTGTTGGATGGATTTATATGACATAATTCATCAATGTAACCACTTGAGTCTGAATACCAATGTTTCCTGAGGGAGGCCGTTACTCTGGCAAGACTTGGACTAACAAAAGTTAACACAACACCACAAGTAAAGTTACAGGTCCATAGAGGGTGGACAGAAGGAGACAAATTGGGAACCATTAACAAAACACACCAATAAAACTTCAAATTAAAGAGAACAATCTAAATATTCACAATTTTATCATTATTGACGACTCAAACGTAAGAAGAAACTTTGTTGCCACTTTAGGACGTAGTGTTAGATCAATTGTAGAATAAAACAATTTTACGTCGTATTTTTTTTTCCTAAATTCCACCGCAGTTTTTCCATACTGCGTGGTCCCCCTTCCAACTATCTCGTTGCCAGCGACAGGTGGAGGGATTGGTGGATGGGGAGGAGTCTTCCATTATAGTCTATCTTTTCCCTCTACTAGTAATTTGTAGCTTAGACCCAAGCAGCCTCATAAGGACCAACAGGTCTGATGCTGTTTGATTTCCTCTGTATTCCTATGGATTCCTTCCCTCCTATTCCCCTCCCCCACTCCCCTCTCTGTCTTCTTCCTTTCTTCACCCACTCCCCTCTTCCCCTTTACCTCTCTTCCTGCCACTCAAGTCCCATTCTCTCAGCCCTCCCACTCTCCATCTTCCTCCTCCACTCCTGTCTCTATCGTCCACCTTCCCTCTCACTCTCCTTCCCTTCCCTTCCCTACTCCACTCCACTCCCTCACTCACCTCCCTCCCTCCCTCCCTCCCAGCTCCTGCTCACCACGACAATGACCACCTCACAGTTGATTATTACCAGACATTTTACCCTCTCCCCCTCCCAGGCCAGACCACCCACTGATGCATACACACACCCACACTCGCACGCGCGCACACACACACACACACACTCTCTCTCTCTCTCTCTCTCTCTCTCTCTCTCTCTCTCTCTCTCTCTCTCTTTTGTACATATTGTCTGGCCTACCCCACTTTCCAACACTTGCTACCCAGGACCAGCCAATTCTCAACACCTACTCAACCACCAAGTTATTGTATGGCAAATTCTAGTGCGCCATCCTCGTTTGGGTGGATTTAAGGGACCCTGTGATATGGTCAGAAAATTGAAGATAAATGAGTCCTTCAAATATTGCCACGAAACACCACCTATATGGAAGGAGCTTGTTTCGTGGCATGATCAGGAGAAATCAGAAGCCTCCAATATTCATACACGATCACAGAGTCGTTCTTAAGTTGTTCAGGAAGTAGATTTTGTGTCTGTTGTTTGCTCTCTCGTGTTGTCGAGTTTTGTTCTGTTATCTACCCTTGTGTGTGTGTGTGTTTGTGTGTGTGTATGTGTCTGTGTGTGTGTGTGTGTGTGTGTGTGTGTGTTTGTGTGTGTGTATGTGTGTGTGTGTATGTGTGTATGTGTGTGTTTGTGTGTGTGTGTGTTTTTTTATATTTTTTTGCTGCCAGTCTATTATCCGACACTATGGCGCAATAAATAATAATAATAAAAAAAACACGTACACTCACGCACAACAAAAACAACAACAACAACAGCAGCAACAGTATAAGGGAGGACAAAAGGAGACAAATTGGGAAGCATTTACAAAACACACCAATGAAGCTTAGAGATAACGTGAACAATGAACGAGGAAGGAGTGACAATAGTGTTTAGGGGAAGGGGGTGGTACTGGTGTGGTTATATGTGAGAGAGAGAGAGAGAGAGAGAGAGGGGGGGGGGTACTGGTGTGGTTATATGAGAGAGAGAGAGAGAGAGAGAGAGGAGAGAGAGAGAGAGAGGAGAGAGAGAGAGAGAGAGAGAGAGAGGGGGGGTACTTGTGTGGTTATATGAGAGAGAGAGAGAGAGAGAGAGAGAGAGAGAGAGAGAGAGAGAGAGAGAGAGAGAGAGAGAGAGAGAGAGAGAGAGAGAGAGAGAGAGAGAGAGAGAGAGAGAGAGAGAGAGAGAGGAGGGGGGGGGAGGTACTTGTGTGGTTATATGAGAGAGAGAGAGAGAGAGAGAGAGAGAGAGAGAGAGAGAGAGAGAGAGAGAGAGAGAGAGAGATAGGGGGGGTACTTGTGTGGTTATATGAGAGAGAGAGAGAGAGGGGGGTTACTTGTGTGGTTATATGAGAGAGAGAGAGAGAGAGAGAGAGAGAGAGAGAGAGGAGGGTTACTTGTGTGGTTATATGAGAGAGAGAGAGAGAGAGAGAGAGGAGAGAGAGAGAGAGAGAGAGAGAGAGAGAGAGGAGACTATGTGTAGGTGGAGGGTATGATATTATGACCACATCGAAAGAGAAATTAAGAAGAGTGGTGATTTTTTTATTTCCTCATATATTTGCTAAGTGAATTTTCTTCTACCATGTGTTTAATTACGTGGTTTATTCTCTATCAACTATACAGGGTCTAGTACACTTAGTTTGTAAGGAATATGAAGAATTAGGCAGAAACACCAAACTTTATCACCAGGGAAAAATGTCTAAAACAAGCTTCTTTTTTTTTTTGTCATAATTATGTTTTTCTTCATATCTGTTTGAGAATTGGTTTGGTGTTTTATAGCAAATGCATTGATCCGGTTTAGTTTAGTCTGGCAGTCATCAAAGGGACAAGTTAGATGTGGTCTGCTGGTTTATCTAAGAATAATTCAATAGCGTAAGTGGTCATCTTATTTCTCGACCAAACAACAACTGGAAACGACTTAATCCCATAGACTCATTCTTATTATCTCAGATGGCAAACAGAACCGAGTCTAAGCCTTCAACAGATGGCAAACAGAGCCTAAGACTTTAACAGATAGCAAACAGAATCTAAGCCTTCAACAGATGGCAAACAGAATCTAAGCCTTCATCAAAGTACTTCTTGCTCTCCAGGCAAAATGTTTTGAGTAATGACTTAAAGTGTTTGGTGGAACCTCTCTAGAGCTACTTGGGATTTAGGGTGGTAAGCTTTTGATAAATGCTGCGTAGCTCCCAGTTTTTTTGATGTCTGTACCAAAGAAGGTGGAAGTAAAATTAGTAACCCAGTCTTTTTGAATTACTATAGGAATTCCATATTTAGTAAAGAAACTTGCTTAAAGGAAAAACTTCTGGGTAACGAGTTTCAGTACACTTGATAGTTATAAGATATCTCCTTCCCTTCCCGTTTGTTGGCAGTGGACCCTGTAGGGTAATTATGTTCTTTTCTTCTCACAATATGGAAGGTTGTATATACACAGCACGGAGTTCACAGTATTTTATTTGTTGTAGTGCGGACAGTATGGAATATTCCACAGATTATAATATAGTACAAGTTGTTTAACTAGTATTCACGTCTGCTTGTGGTGGTGGTATGGGCACGAGTTGTGTGTCCTGTTCGACGTGTCTGGTAGTGAACTACCTTCCATAGTGTGAGAAGAAAAGAACATAATTACCTTACATTGGTGACCCCGGAGTGACCAAGAACTTAAATACCCTACAACCCATATACATGATTACCTTCTCGGAGTGTTGGTCTACTACATATATTGGTTGCAAAGTAGCTGGGGACCATTTTTTCATTGGGCTCACCTGCCCAACATTCTGTCACATTCTCTCACATGAAACAGGGACAAATTTCACAGCAGCACACAATAAAGGAGTTACACCTTCCAGCTCAGCTCTTGTCACCTTCGCTTCTACCTAACATTAGCAACACTGTAGGCACAGAAGGAATGGCGATCCAGGAGACCCGTGGCAGGAGACCAAAACCTGGAGTGATGATTCCCTTTACACAACTCCTTTATTAAGAATGTATCCCTGATAGACTATGATGTGAAGCACCACCTGAAGTACAAAACATACACGACCATTCTTGGTACAGTCGCCTCCACTTCCACGTTCATCACTCCAGCGTTGTCAATGTGTACTCCTCAAGGTGTGAATCCCCAATTTCGACTCTCATATCCGAAACACATGCCAGTATGAATCAGCATGAGGGGTGATGGAGGGATGGGGGGTGTCTTAGGAGTAGTGCGGTACGGTATTATACGCAGGAAAGATAAGATGGGAACTGTAAGCAGTAATGAATTACTAACTTATACGTTAACATATACAACAAGTATGACTCTGTATTACTACATCATTGTGGTGATTATTTATTAATGTTTATCTTATTAGTAGCATCGTTCACTCTTACGGCAACAGACAAATATTGAATAAAATGTCATCGATAAGTAACGCATCGTTGTTATTATTTCATGCTCTGCATCGTAAAGTTAATTATAATTATTGCATTAAGCATGGGCAGTTTGAACACATCATGGTACTGTGATCCCGTAGTGATGTGGGCAATACTTTAAGGGTTTTGGCGTCCCTTCGGCCCCAGCCACTAGCTTTCGGTTCTTCAACTGTCCCTCTTTTCTTTCTATTTCCTTCCTACCTGCTGACTCACCTCTCTATCACTTTTTTCTGGCACTATATGACCTCGCTGTTGTGGCGCCTAATATCAATCAATCAATCGATTTTGAGTCATGGTGGGGTGGCACGTTGTAGCAACACACCTCCATCACTCCCTCTCCTTACTCGTACTGGCAAGTGTTTCAAATACGTGAGTCGAAATTGGTGGTTCACATCGTGTGGGGTACGTACACACATTGACAACACTGAAGTGATGAAAGTGAAAGTGGAGGAGGATGTCTAATCAGGCATACCCCATGAACCACCAGACAATTGTAGGCTAGAATTCAAGTCTTAAATCCATCTCATAAGTCAGTCATTCTTCCCCTTGAAGGTTTAAAGGTAGGTGAGTGACTTATGGTCAGTCACACTCACACACACACACAGACAGAGTTGGATCAGTACTTGCATTGAAATCTCTATTAATTCTCAGTAGCTGACATTGACTGTAAAATGGTCGGGCTGTACAGTATTTTAAGGGTTTGGCATCCCTTCGAACCCGAGCTAAAATCGAGAAAGAAATTGAAGGAAAGGAGGGACAGTTAAAGATCGATGAAAATAGAAGGAAAGGAGGGACAGCAAGCACGAAGGTAATAAAAGGAAAAGAGAACAGTTAGTGAACGAAGGAAAATAAGGAAAGGAGGGACAGCATGCACGAAGGTAATAGAAGGAAGGAAAGGAGGGACAGTTGATGAACAAAAAAAATAAGAAAGAGAGAGAGAGAGAGAGAGAGAGAGAGAGAGAGAGAGAGAGAGAGAGAGAGACTTGGTTGGCAGGTGTGATAACGTAAAGATCTCTCTCTCTCTCTCTCTCTCTCTCTCTCTCTCTCTCTCTCTCTCTCTCTCCGAAAGGGTCCATCATCTCCCTATAGTTCCTAAGACGGTCAGACGACTCAGACGTCAGTAGTCAGTACAGACTGAGCCTTGTGGTGTAAACACCTATGCCCACAGCTCTGTCCACAGGTACCCTACCCACCACAACACACACCACAACAGTGTTGAGTACAGTTTTGCATATCTATTTTCGCTGTTTATACTCTCATATTCCATTGCTATCATTACTTTGTTTAGGTAAATTAGATATTCTTTTACAACAGTCAGAGGATAGTATTATATGCTTATAAATCAGGACCCTTATTAATTTTTTTTTTTTTTTAAATAATGTAAAGTTCACGCTTAAGTTCACTCCTAAGTTAAGATTTTGTTGTTAGACATTCATTGATGGCAAGGACTAGAACCCGACACTATTTTATAATTGTAACATAGACTCGTACTGTACTTCAAGACGAGGAAATTTGTCCACTGCTCTAACATGAGCCTGAAACACTTTGTCGAGGTCAGTAATACGAACATAACCAACAAAGTGCCAATAGAGGTTTTATTAAGGGGGAAGTACAGTGTTGGTAAATCTGGAGCTGCTAAATCCTCCAAACTATTCCAAGCAACAGAACACCATTATTTTTCTTAATCTGTTCCTGTTTCCTAGCATACTTTGGAGGAATCAAGGCACTCCAATGTAACAAAAAAGAAATACCACCTTAATACCGGCCCTGTAGGTAGTTAAGGACTTTCGTGACATTTAGGGTCATAGTCAAGAACATTCATGGTGTATACGACGGCGTGGTACCAGTACGATGGCTCTGTTGTTTATCTATGGAGTCATCGTACTGGTACCACGCCATCGTATGCACCACGAGTGTTCTTGAATAATGCCCTTAATACTACGAAATTGCGTGAACGTTTACTACAGATTTATATTAATTAAAGTGGATATCCTTCATAAACATTTATTTGTGTTTTTTTCTTTGTTTATGTTTATTTATTTGTTAGTACCACTGGGGTTTATTAATTTGTTAGTACCAATTGTGTTTATTTATTTGTTTATATTTATTTATTTGTTTTTACTACTTGTGTTTATTTATTTGTTTGTACCAATTGTGTTTTTGTATTTGTTTATGTTTATTTTGTTTACTTATTTGTTTATACGACTTATATTTACTTATTTGTTCTTGTTATGTATATATTTTGTACCACTTGCGTTTATTTATTTGTTTATTCCAGTGCTTTTCAACCTTTTTTTGATGTCGTCCACCCCTAATTGTCATTTAGTAATTACTGTCAACCCTAATACAATTTCTTATTAGAATCTCATTGATCAAACGTTATAAATATATTCTTTCGATCAACTATCAAATTATGTAATTAAAAAAATAATTTCTCTCCTACTTTATATTCAAATTTTAGATAATCTTCCTCATTATTACGCATGCAAGGTAAACTTTAAAACAATTTATAATATTCAAAATATAATAGAAAAAATTTAGTAAGTCTTTCATAATCCAGATCCAAGCAATGCATTATTCATATTGAAATAAAACTAATATTGCAAGTAATATTCACCATAATTTATATTTCAGGAAACAAAACAATTTTCCTTCAAGAAACAGAAATCAGGAATTTTGTTGTGTTGTTTTCTGCCATCAACTGTACTTGAGGCAACAGACGACATTCAAGTGTTACCCACATGAGAGAATCCAAATTCTGAATGGAATTTCTTTTCTTTGTCTTAATTAAAACTAAGCTTGAGAAACTTTGCTCACACAGGAAATTAAATGTGATGTTGGTATTTTGAACAGACATGGTTGTTGTTTATTCACCTAACACCATTTGGTTGGAAAGGCAGATAAAGGAGTGGAAGGAATTTTCATATAAACATAAAGTAGATATATAATTTTGTTGTTGTCAATTAATGTATTGTGAGATAAATCTGGAGTGAGAGAGATATGAATGAAATTTGTTATAAAATTAATTTGTATAATATACACATGCCTGGCCTTGATCCCCTGAAATGTGGGACCTGATATCATCCACCCACCTGTCCATCCCAACACAGACGTCCACCTTCACTTAATATTGCCCACCCTAATAAGATGAACCATCCACCCAGGTTGAATAACACTGGTTAATACCTCTTGTGTTTATATATTTGTTTATACAACATGTGTTTATTTATTTATTCATATGGTACCACTTTTGTCTGTCTATTTGTTTGCTTTGCTGGTACTTCTAGTGGATATTTATTTACTAGCAGTGCTGTTTGTGTTTATTTTCTTTTGAGTGTTTTCCCTCCCTCATATTCTAGATATAGATATCAATTATAAAAAAAAAACTATTTGTGCTAACATAGATACCCACATTTACATTATAGGCAGACAGACCTACCAGTGTGTCAACGACCAGCTCTTTAACATCAGCAATATACCCAAGAGTTTTATAATCGGATTAACCCCTTAAGGAACCCTGTGATGTAGTGGGAAAATTGGAGGCTATCGAGTCCTTCAAACATTGCCACGAAACACCCATTCTATACTGAATAAGCTTGTTTCGTGGCATAGTCAGGAGGAATCAGAAGCCACAAAGTCTCATACACGATCACAGAGTCCTTAACTGGTAGACCCATACCGACCCTTCGTAACCCTGCGACCCAGCCTCACATACTTATTGTTTGTGCGTTGGTGTTTTAATCGCTCCTCCTCTATCTTCCTTTTCCCGTCTTCCTCTTCTTACCCTTTATCCCATCCTTTGCCTATAGTCAACCCAGGGCAGCAAGTCCGATGTGATTGTGTCCAACTGAGACTTAAGGGACCCTGTGATTGTGTATGGGAGCTGCGGTGGCTTCTGATTCCTCCTGACAATGCCTCGAAACAATCTCCTTTAATGTATGTGGTGTTTCGTGGCAGTGTTTGAAGGACTCTCTAACATCCAATATTCTGACTACATCTCAGCCTCTCAGGGTCCCTTAACTCTGTCTGCAAGGCTGTCAAACTTTACCACAATTTTCTGATAAATTTTATCTAAATTCCTGCAACCGGAGATGTGTTGACCAGTCTAGGCACTATAGATCTCTCTCTCTCTCTCTCTCTCTCTCTCTCTCTCTCTCTCTCTCTCTCTCTCTCTCTCTCTGTGTGTGTCTGTGTGTGTGCAACTGATTCATAGAAACTAAACTAGAAAACAGATCACTTCAGTAGGGTAGTGGGGGAGTCCTGTTTGTGATACAGTTTGAAGTAATCAGTAGCCTTCCAATCCATCTAATAAACCTTGCAATATATCTCCAGGAAATACAGACCGGACCCAAAATGAAACAGTGAAGCAGTGATGATGAAGCTGAAGGAGTGAAGCTGAAACAATGAAGCTGTGATGATGATGATACAAAAACTCCAAGATGAATGAAACAGTGAAGCAGTAGTGATGAAACAGTGAAGCAGTGATGATGAGACAGTGAAGCAGTAATGATGAGACAGTGAAGCAGTAATGATAAAACAGTGAAGCAGTAATGATAAAACAGTGAAGCAGTAATGATGAAACAGTGAAGCAGTAATGATGAAACAGACAAACACCATGGTGGAATATTTTGATGTAAGTTTACAAAGGAACATAGTCTAATTCAGTCAAAACTATAGTCTAATTCAGTCAAAACTATAGTCTAATCTAGTCTAACCAGTTAAAGTCGTGTACAGGTGTGGATAATTGAGAGGTGGACATTACAGGTGTGGACATTGCATTTGTGGATAGACATTACAGGTGTTGAATTACAGGTGTGGACATTACAGATGTGGAATTACAGGTGTGTATATTACAGGTGTGGAATTATAGGTGTGTATATTACAGGTGTGGATATTACAGGTGTGGACATTATAGATGTGAAATTACAGGTGTGTACATTACAGGTGTGGGTGGACATGGAAACAGTTTGGCTGAGGGACATAACACAATGGTATCCAGAGATGAATACACCTGACCCTACACCTGCAGCTACACCTGCAGCTACACCTTCACCTACACCTGCATCTACACCTGCATCAATGACTGCCCCTACACCTGTGTCTGCATCAACACCTTCCTCTGCGCCATCCTCTCCATCAGCATCTTCGCCAGGGCCTCCGTCAGTGTCTGTGTCAGTGTCTTCGTCAGCGTCTCATTCAGTATCTTTGTCAGGGTTTCCATCGGTGTCTTCGTCAACGTCTTCATCTCCATCAGCGTCTGTGTCAGCATCTCCGTCAGCATCTTCGTCTGTCCCTACACCTGCCCTTACATTGATACCATCCCCTCCGTCAGTATCTACGCCTACCCCTACACCTGCCCTTACATCGATACCATCCCCTCCGTCAGTGTCTAACCTTCTGCTACTTAGACCATCACCACCACCACCACAGTCCCAACAAACAATGGAGTACCCAGATGATCCTCCACCCGTGGCCCCTTTGTCAGGAGACTCATGCCCTACACCTCTCTGCTACTACTACTACCACCCTGAAGGAGAAGGTGGTAGTGATGCCTGGGCAGAGAGAGGG
>JAWQEG010003067.1:0-62500 GCA_033782935.1 Petrolisthes cinctipes | reverse complement strand
TGGTGGTGGTGGTGTTGGTGATAGTGGGATGGGTGGAGTAGGAGAAGAGATGATGGAGGTGGTGATGTTGTGGTGGAATGAGAGGAGTAGGAGGATGAAAGAAAACCATCCTAGACCTGTAAGACCCTGTAGAATGAGGGAAAGAATTATATGAGACAGAATGGAAAGAGGAACAGTTGAAGAATTAAAAGGGAGTGACTGGACCGATGGGACTCCTAAACACTTAATGAGACAGTTCACTTTTGGTATATTAGAGTGCTTTAATTCCTCCAAAGTATGCCAGGAAACAGGACCAGATGAACAAAAATAATGGTGTTCTGTTGCTTGGAATAGTTTGGAGGAATAAATTGCTCCAGATTTACCAACACTGTACTTCCCCCTTAAGGAGAGAGTTCACTTTTGGTATATTAGAGTGCTTTAATTCCTCCAAAGTATGCCAGGAAACAGAGCCGGATGAACAAAACTAATGGTGGCCTGTTGCTTACATGGAATATTTTGGAGGAATCAGTTGGTTCTGTACCAACACTGTATTATCCTTTTGAGGTGGAAACTCTATGTAGGTAAATCTGGAGCAACTGATTCCTCCAAACTACTACAAGCAACAGGTCACCTATATATTTTAAATCTGGTATTGTTTCCTGGTATAGTTTTGGAGGAATCAAAGTGCTCCAATGAACCAAAAATATACAATTCCTTTAAGGACCCTGTGATCGTGTATGAGAAATGGAGGCTTCTGATTCCTCCTGACCATGCCACGAAACAAGCTCCTTCCATATTGTTGGTGTTTCGTGGCAATATTTGAAGGTCTCGTTTACCTCCAATTGTCTGACTACATCACAGGGTCCCTTAATTAAAGCATTGCTCACCTCAATGGTAGAACTGTAGGAAGGAAGGTGAAAGGATTTGGACAAGTGGAAAGGTGGAAGGATATGGACAAGTGAGCAGAGACAAAGATGGAAATGTTAGGGGAAAGGGGAAGGGGGTAGGAGGGAGGGAGGGATGAGAATGGGTACAAAAAAGGGAGGGAAAGAAGAAATGAGAGATAGACAGGAAGCGAGGAGTGTCCAAAATGGGATGGAAAAAAATGCTGACGTAAATCCTCTTAACTAGTCTCCTCCCTTCCTCTTCCAGGTGTTACGACAGTTATTAGCATTTTAATTAGTTACTTTATTATCATATCCCACTTTCCTTGCATCCATATACTGTCAACTCAAAGCATCTCCATGATCTGTACAGGTTTCTTGGTTAAGGACCCTGTTATCGTGTTTAAAATATGGAGGCTTCTGATTCCTCCTGATCATGCCACGAAACAAACAAGCTCTTTCCATATAGGTGTGTGTGTTTCGTGGCAATATTTGAAGTACTCGGTTATCTCCAATTTTCTGACTACATCACAGGGTCCCTTAATAGGTGAGGGACCAGCATACCATCTACAATGTGTCAACCACAATTGATTGGTGAAGGAAAATAGAGTTTGCTGAACGTTAAGTAATCATTAATATTTGTTTATTTTATTGGTTGGTTGGTTAGTGAACAACATAATTTTCGGACGGACTTTAATCAAATTTCTTGGGATAAATGTGTATGATCAAGCCTCGGAGTTTCATGATAATTCACATTTTATTTTGTTTGTAGACTCTGTTAAAGCGTGAAATAAAGTGTTGGGAATTCCATACACTATAGTTGGCGCTGGCGAAGGTATGTATGTATGTATTCAGTCTAGTGTTGTCGTAGCAAATCTGATATTGGGCCTTCGTAAATGTGCAGAGTCAAGGAATCACATGTTGGTGTGGTAAAATATTAACATTGTTGGTTGTTGTTGTTGGTTTCCGTGACAGAAGACAAGGCACAGTGGTAGATTTTTGGTCATACATTTTACATACCAATAATTGTTCTGTCAGGGCAGCAGGACTTGTTGATAACATTTTTAGGAAGTGTTATGGAGCAGGTGAGTTCATTTTGCTGGTACATTTTCCCAAGCAGTGATTTTTTTTCCTATTCCGGTGTACAGTACTGGCTGGTAGTATTACGTAGAGTGATAGTGTGAATTATCAACATACCATTTACCCTCTCATTTAGCATTTTGATACGGTATTATGAACTTTGACGCAGCGTGGTTACTTGGCTGTTCCATGCTGTCATCCAATTTTCTCAGTGTGCAAAAACAAAAAGTAACACCATGAACAAGAAGTAACATCACCAACAAACACACAAAAAGTAACACCAACAAACACACAAAAAGTAACACCAAACACACAAGAAGTAACACCAATAACACAAAAAGTAACACCAAAAACACAAAAAGTAACACCATGAACAAGAAGTAACATCACCAATAACACAAAAAGTAACACCAAAAACACAAAAAGTAACACCATAAAAACAAGAAGTAACACCAAAAACACAAAAAGTAACACCAAAAACACAAGAAGTAACACCAACAAACACACAAAAAGTAACACCAAAAACACAAAAAGTAACACCATAAACACAAAAAGTAACACCAAACACACAAGAAGTAACACCTAAAACACAAGAAGTAACACCAAAAACACAAGAAGTAACACCAAAAACACAAAAAGTAACCTAAAACACAAGAAGTAACACCTAAAACACAAGAAGTAACACCAACAAAACATACAAAAATTAACACAAAAAACACAAAAAGTTACACCAAACACAAAAAGTAACACCATAAACACAAGAAGTAACACCTAAAACACAAGAAGTAACACCAACAAACACACAAAAAGTAACACCAAACACACAAGAAGTAACACCAAAAACACAAAAAGTAACACCATAAAAACAAGAAGTAACACCAAAAGCACAAAAAGTAACACCATAAAAACAAAAAAGTAACACCAAAAGCAAGAAGTAAACACCACCAACAACAAAGATCTAACACCAAACACGTCTAAGTCAAGGCACTGCATGATAAGCCTCTAACACCCTTTGGTTCTTATATCAGCAGCTGTATGTTCAAGTATGCGGGTATCAGCTTCTTCATGCACAGTACAGCCTCTACAAAAGTCTACATCATCCCAACTACTGATTCTATACCCTTTTTACCATCATTTAACCGTATACTAATTATATTTTTGACACTCTACCTGCTCTTTTTTTTTTTTTCATTCTGCCTCCTTCACATCCTCCCTTCCCTCTCACACTCTCTCTTCCTATTCATACTCTCTCTTCCTATTCATACTCTTCCTCCCTTTCACACCCTTCCTTCTCACATCCTCCTCCCTCTCTCTCTTACTCTCCCTAACATTCACAGTGTGCAGTAATAAATTGACCATAAAAAAAATTTATGTGAAGATAACATGGATAATGCACCTATAAAGAGGGTTCAAAGTTAATAGTATATATATATATGTTATCTAATTTCACTAAGATTATCCTATATATAATAGTCAGGGTATGGTGAAGCTGTGGTGAGGATCTACAGATGTGGTATAGAGCAAATGATAATGAATAAAAATAATAATGAATAAGGAATAAAACTAATAATGAATAATAATGAATAAAAATAAAAAGATATTTGTTGAGGTGAGGAAGGTTGAAGAGGGCATAGTTATGCAGAAGTACGGAGGGTAAAGTGGAGTAAGAAGTATATTGATGGAAGAGAACGGAATAGTGTGGGGGTGAGGTGAGGAGGGAGGAGAGGAGACATTCCGAGGCAGGCGAGTGGAGGAGGAGTCTGTCTGTCTGAAGTCATGCTAGCAGTAGCCAGTTACTCACTTGCCATTGCGTAGTGAAGGTGTACAGACGCATTGCTCTCTCTCTCTCTCACTCAAAACTCTCGTCTTCTCGCTGACCACTTTCCCCTTAAAGCACACTACGCATATTTGGTTATCAATTTGTGTGTGGTTGGTTAGAATTAGATTGTGTGTGGAGCAAATGTCTATATATACTGTATAATAAGAGAGAGATTAGAGAGCTCATGCATGGAGTGTTCTTCAGTCTCTGTTGCCAGCGTCATTGTTGCAAGAAATCACCCTCACAAAATGTTTACTACTATAGAACCCTGTTAGTGCACATGTCATAATATTCGGCATAGAATTGGACATTAATAATCATACATAGATTCTTGTGTGTGTGGTTCTCATTGAGGGGAAATCATGGGAGTGCTAATAATGACATGCGTATCAAGTGTAGTGCTGCTAGTGGGTATCATAAGTCCAGTTTTACCTGATCCTACAACCACTACCACCACCACCACCACCACCGGACTCCACCAAAACAACACGTCACCTGCTCTCTCCACACCCACTATCATCATCACCACCACCACCACCACCAGCACATCTTCTCTCTCTTTCACTGCATCCCTTCCCGTCATTACCACTTCTCCCTCCACCTTACATATGCAAGACAGTAACGTTGGAAGGAATGTCAACAATAGTGACACAGAACAAACTCGGAATAATCTGGGAACGACAGCTGTATACGAAGAGTCAAAAATAAAGATAGGATCAACAGCAAGGAGACCAGGGACCGAACCACCTCTGCAAAATGTAAACAAACAAGAAGCAGACACACAAACTGAAGCATCTGAGGTCCAAACGGACACAAAAGAAGCCAAGGAATTAATACTGGTTGATGGTAAAGTGCCAAGCAATCCCAGTCAGTTAATCAAGTGCCAATGTAGTGCCAAAGAAGTGTTAACCAAAGACGGATGCCAGACATACCAAGGTGATACTTTCATCGTCTCAAAAGATGAAACGTTCAAACTTGCCCAGGTAAAGTATACTAAGCAGAAATAAGACTCTAATAGATGCATCATATTATTTGTATATACCACTTCTTAACACAAGCGCCATATTACTTCATCCTCATTCTTACCAAAATATTACTTAAAAGTTATGAAGGTGACCTTGATCTTTGACCTGCATCCAGTATATTACTATCACTGTTAGGCGTCATAATGCCCGTCATCTTGTGACCTTTGATAAAACAAATATCTAATATAATATAATAAATAAAAATAAAAATAATATCTAATATAATAAATATTTAAAGTTTTGAAATAAATTAACCATCAATTGTAACACTTAAAGTTAATTGCCTCAACAGATACCAGTTGGAAGTGTAGACGTGGTGATTCACGAACCAGAGTGCAAGACTGTAGATGGTCACCGCCAGATGAACTTTAGTAAAGATGAGTTTTATCTCCGAAAACGAGGTGATGTTGTCTTAATGAAATCAGTGGGTCTTCTACAAGGTCTTCGTATTAATAACTATTGTGTTACACACACCATGGATGATGATGGTCAGGTTACATGGACAATGAAGGCTTGTATACCTCCTCCTTCAGTTCCTCGTTGTTGTCCACCAGGGGAAGCAATGAAACAAGGTCAATGTCAACCTACACAATCACCAACCCTTCTTACTCCACCTATATCAGCTGATATGTTTATAGGTGATATTCCTTGGCCCTTCATTGAAAACCACATTAGTCCACTCACTTGTGTTACAGATCCAATGAAATCTTTATCTTTAGAACCAAGGGTGACTTATTTAATGAATGTTCCAACCGGTATGGTATTCATTTGGAATCCATCTCTACCTTATATTATTAGAAAATTTTTCTATCCTAATGAATTCTGTGTTGATGGTCGTGAAACATCTTCAGGTGTTGTGGAATACACTGCCAATTTCTGTTTTTCCGACCCAATGGAAGTCCACAACAAAGCTTGCCAAGGACATATATGTATTCGTAAATGTTGTAAACATGGACAGATAATGAGCACCACATTGTACAGATGCATTGACAAAGAAAACTCAACCTTCAGTCCTCCTTTCATAGCTGAACCTTCATCATTCAAAGTTGTACATGGATACCCTTTGTGTTTACCAAAGTCACGAGAGTTCAACATCAGTATTGACAATCAGGGCCACTTGTTGGCATTAGACAGGACGTTCCAACCAATCCATTTCTGTGTAGATGAGTTCTCGGATGGGAAAGGTACCTTTAAACAAGGAGCCTTACTCTGTCCCATGATAACATCGGAGTGGGACAAGGTCCAAATCATTGCCTTCCCGGTGTGCCAGGCCATCTCTTTAGTGTTTCTGGCCCTGACGGTGGTGTGTTATTGCCTGGTGCCGGTACTCCTGCAGCAGGGTGGATGGTGTCAACTCTTCCATGTACTCTCAATGATACTCGCATACTCGTCAGGCATTGCGCAACAAACGCTTAGTCAGGACTGGGATAATACAACCTGCATAGCAATGGGTTAGTTATTACATTAATATTTTTGTTAATATTTAAGAGAAAGAATCATTATCATATTGATCATATATCATATATCATAATTATCATGTTAAGGCTATTCTTATTTATAGGAATGACTTTGGTAAGACTAAATAAAATGTCTAATAGTTATGTGAATAAAGTGCCGTGATTACAAAAATATATAATGTCGTCATTTTATGTTACAGACATATATAAAAAAGACTGGTGTATTGTTTTTGAGTTTTCGTAATTTTGAGAGAGTAACACTGATATCACTGCATCTTATACGGCAACCACTTACCTAAGAAAACAAAGCTATGAAATTTAATCAGTAGCGCATTCCTTACTCAATTAACTGCTAATTTCCACCTGCTGAAGTTGACATAAACCACCTTTAAAGTTAACTGATCTGTCAGGAGAGGCTCAGCGACTCAGCCTCTTCACACGTGACTATAATTATGTTTAAGGTGTGAGAAAAAATTATGACTGACAGTTGTGAGACGAACAAAACAATTCTAAGAAAAGTCATTATAATAAGTTATATAAGTTTGTGCTTCATGACGTTTATATATTTATTGGTCACGTGTAAGTTTGTGGTTTATGACGTTTATATATTTATTGGTGACATGACATTACTCTTTGACAGCAATCGTTATGCAGTTTGGATACCTCTGTACATTCTTTTGGCTCTCCGTCCTCTGCTTCAAGGTCTGGAGAAATATAAGGCAAGTATAATATTGTTTGTACAGCCACAATCAAATATCCACCCACACTTTTCTTCCATCGTAGTAAATATCTTGGGAATAAAGAACAACACGTGTATGATTTTACAGCACCTCATAATAATAATTGAGGGGGTTGAGTTGAGGTGTTATATGATTATATTTTGATATGATACTGATTTACTGGCACGATTGAAGGAAAGTGTCGGTGGTTATTTGATTGTGGCTGTACATACAGTGCATATGTATAGAGTATCTACACATACACACATGTATATAGTATTTACACACACACACACAGAAATGTATAGAGTATCTACACACACACACACACACACATGCATAGAGTATCTATACACACACACACACACAATTAACATCAGTTGTCATGGTGACGATGGGTTTAACTCACATCTTGTAAATTTCCATTATCGAAATAGGACTGTGTAGGAATGGTGGGTCTGAAGGGAATGAACTCGTGATGGTAATTTGGAGTGCTACTGATTCCTCCAAACCATTCCAGGAAACAGACGACATGAATGTTATTAATAGGGGATTTGTTTCGTGGCATAGTTTGGAGGAATCAGAAGTACTCCCATTTACCAAAAAGATCTCCTCCTCTGAAAGGCAACTTGTGGTAATTGGATCGTGATGAGTGTGGGTTCGATCCCCGCCATTCCTCCAGGTAGACAACCATCTTTACTTTGGTCATTTAATGTAAGGGATTCGTGATGTCTTTGAACGCGTTTAATACAAAATTATAAATGCAAAATGATATCCAAAATCATACTAATACAAAATATTAAAGATACATAACTATGTTTCCAAATTTGTATAAGTATGTTACCGGTGTGATGGGTATTATTATAAACATCAATCACTATTATTATTATTATTACTCTAATGTAGAAAATATTAGTGGATTGTTCTTGGAATTATTCTCAAAGTAAGTAAAGTTATCAAACATTAGCCTCTATACTGTGTCTGTCTGTCTGTCTGTCTGTCTGTCTGTCTGTCTGTCTGTCTGTCTGTCTGTCTGTCTGTTTGACTCTATAATCCAGGACCAGTATCTCACCTTCAGTCTTTCTTTCCAGGAGTCTGTACAAGTTTCTACCCGCGGCCAACCTGCCCCTCTGGATCTACTCCATATACGGCTTTGGTGGTCCCTCTATTATTTGGTAAGGACACACACACACACACACACACACACACACACACACACATACACACACACTTGTTACTTGTTACTTGTTTGAAATTGTTCATGGGAGCGCTCCGCCACACAGTGGCGCTCCTCGCTCCCACCCTTGGACGTTTCTCACCAGGAATATGGTTGTTTCACAACTTTATTTATGAAGTCATAGGAGCTGGTGAATAAATAGGTCTTCAATCTCTTCCTGAAGATTCGGACGTTCTCCGCCACTCTAATGTGATGGGGTAGACTGTTGTACAGCCTAGGAGCACTCTTCTCAAAGGCTCTTCGTCCCACCTCTGTATTATACCTTGGTTCATTGAGTCTATTTACTTCTACGCCGTGTCTCAGTATCATACCAGTATTAACATTATAGTCCATCAGGATATTTCTTATGTACTCTGGTTTGCCGGAATGCAGAGCCTGGTATACCATCACACACTGTTTGTATTCGAGTCTCGCCCTCACTGGCAGCCAATGCAAGTCGATTAGTGCCGGCGTTATTCTCTCTCGTCGTGACAATCCTTTTACGAGTCGTGCGGCTCTATTCATGACCAGCTGTAACTTCCTTAGAAGGTAATTGGGCAAACCGTAGTAAAGAGAGTTGCAATAATCCAACTTGCTAATTACATGATTTTGCACAAGCATCTGCACAGACTTCTCATTTAAATATTTCTTCACAAATCCAATATTCTTCAAGTGATAGCTCGCCATCCTCACCGTTTCGTTTATTTGGTCTTTCATTGACAACTCCCAGTCCAATATCACTCCCAAATTCTTCACATTCTTACTGACTTTGATGTACTGATTGTTCACTTTTATCTGGCCAATATTCACTCTTTCAATGTCTAAGACTCTCCCAACAACTAAACACTCGGTCTTGCTCTCATTAAGCTTCAATTGCTTACGAACCATCCATTTTTTTATGTCTAACATAATAGAAGTAAGTTTTTCTTCGCAATCCTGTACATTACAAAATGACATGTAGAACTGCGTATCATCCGCGAATAATTTAAAATTAACTCCATGGCTACCAAGTAAATGAGAGAGTTCAATTGTATAAATACAAAATAAGATGGGCCCCAAAACACTGCCCTGTGGCACACCCCTTTCCAAAGTTTTCTGTTGGGAAAGAGATTCACCAATCTGTACACGATATGTTCTTGATTCAAGATAACTCTTGAGATATGCTAGAGCACTACCGGTTATTCCAATACTACGACAGTCTTGTAACAACAGAGTGTGCACCACTGTATCGAAGGCAGCGCTTAGATCCAGTAATATTAGAATTCCGCACTTGCCATTATCAATCAAACTCCGCATATTACTGACCACTGAACATAACGTCGTTTCGGTCGAATAGTGCCTTCTATATGCGGACTGATTGTCCGGGAGCACCCCCACTCTCTCCAAATGATTACTCAACTGATCTAGGATTACATTCTCTAGAAGTTTCGACAAGAAAGTTAAATTAGATACAGGACGGAAAGAACTAAGTTTCTGAGTATCCAACTTCCCTTTCACTATAGGCTTCACAATCGATCTTTTCTCAGAATCAGGAAATCTGGTATCTTCGATACTCGTATTAATAAGATCTGTTATTAAATCAGCCATAGATTCAAAGTTCGTACCATGAACAATCTCATTCATAGGCAGGGGATCATTCTCACAGTGAGTCATTCTCACCTTCTTTATTACTGTCTTGATTGCTCCACTGTCAACTAAGTGAAAAGATCGCAATTCGGGCACAAATTCGTCCTCCCATTGCACAAAATATTCAGGACTAGTTTTGTTGATGCTGATATCCTTGATTATATCTTTAATTTTTCCATCAAAGAAGTCTACAAATTTATTTGCTAATTCTTCATTAGAGAAGCCTTCAGGTAGCTTGTTCTTCTTCTTATACCCAGTAAGATCATTAAGCGTTCTATATAACTTGCTTATATCCTTCCCTGCTTCTAAGGTCTTTTTACTATAGTATTCCCGTTTGGTCATAATAATCAGTCTTCTCTCATTGTTTCTCGCTTGAGTATAAGCCGCTCTCAATTCATCTGTTTTGTGTCTTCGCCACAACTTCTCCTTTCTCTTCTTTTCCCTTTTTGCCTGATCTACCACACTGTTGTACCACGGTGCACTGTCTTTAATAACAATATCCTTTTCAATCATGGGACACATTTCGTTGTATTCCTCTCTGGTGATGTTATTATAGAGTTCAAAGAAACATGTTGTGCATTCATCTTTCCTCTGATTACCATGAACACACAAACCACTTTGTGTTGTTGTTAGTTTATTCAGTATTATGTCGATCAATGCTTCGGGCTCAAAATTCCGCTTTGAGTGAAATCTAATGGTTTTTCTATGTTTTTGTGCCCTAACAATTGGCATGTAAAACGTAATTAGTTTATGCACCGGAGAGAGAGAGCAACTTTCATCGACCTGTAGATTATCAATAAGCTTCAGGTCACCATCCGAGAAAACCAAATCAATAATATTTCCACCAATTGATGTAGGTTTATCTACCGAATTAATAAGGTTGAATGATTTCATTGTATCAATAAATTCAGTAACATAACGTTCACCAGGGTTATTCACTCTTATATTGAAATCACCACAAATAAGAGCGGTTGCACCCACCATATCCACTGTGTCCAAATAGTCCCTAAGTTCATCAATGAATTGTCTTACACTAAGTCCCGGAGGCCTGTATATCACCAACATTGTTATTTTGTTTGTGTTTATTTCACAGTCCACTCTCAATAATTCAAAGCTTTCAAATTCCTCCGTTACACTTTTCCTAATCTTCTTAAACGAATTTGATACAAATATTCCAACACCCCCTCCTTGTCTGTTTAATCTAGGGACGTGCAGGAATGAGTGTGTGACAGGTGTCATTTCATTGATTACTGCGTACTCATATTCACCCAGCCACGTCTCAGTAAGAGCGAATATGTCTAAATTTTCATCTTTAATCAAATCACGAATACCAAACGTCTTATTTCTTACAGACTGAATGTTTAATACACCACATTTATAACCCTTTATCTTAGGTGGAGCACCCATGATCAGTACAGTTCATAATCCGCTGCAACTCCGCCGCAAATACAGGACAGCACCCATCATTTACTGAATGATTAGATGGCTCTTTTTGGTATCTCACGCAATTAATACACTTCCTTTCTTGCGCCTCGCAGCCCCTGCTGTCGTGTTCACCAGCACACTTACGGCATCGTGGGCTCACCCTCTCAATCCTGTCTTTACAATTGTCCGAAACATGGCCATACCTCTGACAATGGTAACAGCTTAACGCATGGTACCTGTCCCTGACCCTGTACACACCCCACTTCAGCTTGACCTTGTCAAGCATTTTACTAAACTGAGCTCTAACCACTGGATCACATTTCAAAATGCAATGCTTCGTACCCCCAGCCGCTGGTTTCACAAACAACAACTCGATCATTTCCGTGATGTTATCAATCGACTGTAAATGTGCATTTCTGTCAACTAAATCTTTAATGAAAGAGTCCTTGTTACCATCATATTCTTCATCATGAATATTGCATATCATAATTTTCGGCTTCAGCTTCTTTACATTATTTGTTGTCACCTTTGATACTTCCTTCAGCTTTTCAGCAGCCATTTCTCTTACATTTTCGTTATCGAAGTTCATAACAATATTCCCATTGGAAGTGAATCTTGCATCCTTAATTTGAACTCCTGACAAAGCTTGTGCAATTTCTTTCTTACTATTCACTGCTTTTTCATCATCTGATGAGGCCTTTATACATAGCAAATTCTTTTCCGATTTATTCTTTCTCCTCCTCTTAACCACGTCCACCCAACGATTGTGGTTCATTCCGGCCTCCCCTCCAGGCACTGAATCGGTACACAGGGTGTCAACTGATTCACTGACCGAGCTCACACATTCCTTCACCTCAACAATTTCAGTTGAAATGCCATTTGCCACAGTCTTAAAACCTTCGATAATAATCTTCCTTAGTTCTTTCAGCTCTTCTTTCACTTCATTTACTTCTGATCTCAACTCGTTATTAGTCTTTATTCCAAAAGAACAATCATCACATATCCAGTTACGTAAATTAAGTGTGTCGTCCTTAATACCGGCAACATTTCCACAAATGGTGTGTGAGAAAACACCACAGCCAGCACAAATGACCCACTTGCATTTTCCGTCAGACTGCTTGTTGCACTTGTAGCACACATTGCATGTAGCCATGATGAAGGATAACGCCAGGTAAAACTCATCCACACTGCATCCGGCCAGGGCAGCCGACCTCTCTACTGACAGTTTATATAAACAAAGTCACGGAGCTCACGACCACACGTCCACTCGGCACGACACCAGCCCCAACACACACACATACACACACACACACACACACACACACACTATATATATATATATATATATATATATATATATATATATGGGTGGTATTATTAATTTTATTCTTAGACAAAAGGTTCTTTGTCGTTTAGTTCGTGTTGCAAAATAATATGAACTGAGCGACGAAGAGAACTTTTCCTCAAAGAATTCGTTAAGGAGAAGAACAGTGTTGGTAAATCTGGAGCAACCGATCCCTCCAAACTATTCCAAGCCACAGGCCACCATTATAATTATAATTATTAGTTCATCTGGTCCTGATCCTTGGCACACCTTGGAGAGTAATGAAGCAGTTTTAAGGGGGTGCGGGAATAGGGGGACAGGCTTGGGGGGGGGGGGGGTTTAGGGGGGTGCGGGAGTAGGGGGACAGGCTGGGGGGGGGGGTTTAGGGGGGTGCGGGAGTAGGGGACAGGCTTGGGGGGGGGTTTAGGGGGTGCGGGAGTAGGGAGACAGGCTTGGGGGGGGGGGTTAGGGGGGTGCAGGAATAGGGGACAGGCTTTCTACCCACCCCAAACCACCTATCCCCCCTATTCCTGCACCCCACCAAGCCTGTCCCCTACTCCCGCACCCCCCAAAACCCCCCCCAAGCCTGTCCCCCTATTCCCGCACCCCCTTAATGTACCGAAAGTATATTACCCCCTTAATAATAATAATAATAATAATAATAATAATGATAATAATAATGATAACAATAATAATAATAATAATAATAATAATAATAATAATAATAATAATAGTGGTTTGTGTTTTTACCGTGACAGCATCGTGACCTTGTGCCTACATTCCCTGGTTCCTGACGGTGCAGTGGGAGTGATCAAACCTGGCCTCGGGGTGTCAAGGTGCTGGTTCTCAGGTTGGTACAGTTAGTCAGTCAATCAGTTAGTTAGTTAGTCAGTCAGTCAATCACTTAGTCAGTCAGTCAGTCAGTCATTCAGTCGGCAACATACATCCTGTCACCTCACTCTTTCACTTCTTGAAGGATAACATAAAGGGCTATATTCAAGAACATTCATGGTGCATACGATGGCGTGGTACTGGCAAGACACACAACAAAGCCATCGTAATGATACCACGCCATCGTAAACACCATGAAATGTTCTTGCATACGGCGGCCCCAAAGGCTAATAATCGTGGAACAAACACATTCGGTAAATCTGGAGCAAATGATTCCTCCAAACTATTCCAAGCAACAGAACTCCATTATTTTTGTTCATCTGGTCCTGTTTCCTGGCATACTTAGGAGGAATCAAGGCGCTCCAATGTAACAAAAGTGAATTACCCCCTTAAATAGATGCTTGAAACCTGTGGTGGGAATACATGTGAGAATATTAATATTATAACAATCTAAACCACTTCAGGCACCATGGAAACACTGGTCTTCTTCTATGGACCCGTCACCTTCTTGCTGGCCTCAAACATCGTCTTCATCGTCCACACCTTCTGGTTCTACAGACGGATAGTAAACAACATATCCACGACACAGGACCTATGGGTAAATGGGCCTGGGTCTGAGGCCAACAAGGCACCCAGGATAGCAGAACAAACCAACCGCAAACGTGACTCAGTAGCAGAGTAAGTCAGCTGGCTCTTCTCTTCAGCAAATGTTGTGTTATAGTAGTTGATGCTGACATGGAAGTAATCTCATCCGTAGAAATAACACCATTACCCCTGTTGATTGTGTCATTATATTCTATTTCGCTTGAAAATTATGCCATCATGTTCTATTAGAGATTATTAAGGGATTAATAACCTTCCTCTATTGATGTCGATTCGCACACTGTTTCTTCCTATTCAAGTTTTCAGTGAGACTTGAGTATAGAGAGAGGCTGAAAACATTTCCTGTGGACATTGGATAAGGGAGAGTTGCTACTCCCGCTTAATCTATTTATTCACTCATGCTTGTAATGGTTCGTATCTCATCTACACCGAAGCTCAGGTATTGACAGCAAATGAAAATCAACCCTTTAGCCACCACCTCCCACTTTCTCTTTTATCCTCATTTTCGATTTCAAGGCAACAGTTGCGTCTACATACCCAATCATTTTACTTGCTCTTGTGTTCCTCAACTTAATATTTCTAAATGATCTACCTTCTGACTTCGGTTATGTGTCATTCTCAAACGAAATTCATTTGTACTAGTATTCATCTCTCCCACAACAGTTACTATGCTGCTCATCCATAATTCAATGTAGAAAAAAAATCTATTCCACTGGACAGGTAGAGATGTTTTTTACCCTTGAGTTTAGTCTCTTATCCTCTGGTCAATATTACCTGGAGAATCTAAGCGAATGTGTGGTGCTTCAGTAATCTGTTTTCTCTGTTTCAGCTTCAAGCAGCAGTTCTCCTTGTTGGTGCTCATGTGTGTTTGCTGGGTCACTGAAATTCTGTCGTGGAAGATCCCTCCTCCTGAGCTGTGGTGAGTCTTAATGTTTCATCCGTACAACAATACATTACTGTTATACACCACACCTCCTCCTCATCATCATCATCATCATCTATGTGCACTTTCTTACTTGGTTCATGGATGATATTGGCAATAGTATCTACACCAATTAAAGGTCGCATCAACCCTGTTGTGCCCTCACTACTAAGCTTACCCATCAGAACTACTTCCCCTAAAGACAAGAAAATTCGTCCAGTGTTAATTAGAGAAAGAATTACAAGTCGTCAACTATTGTTGTTATTTTAAAAACATAATTGCATCACTCACAATTTGGTTAAGGCAAACACTATATATTTTTTTTTTTTGCAGGGCCCTCGGCGACATTCTGAACGCCCTCCAGGGCTTCTTCGTGTTCGTCATAGTCATTTCTAACAGAAGGAAGAGGATGTTTATGAAGAAGAAGTTTCCATGGATATTTTCCCTCGTCAAGAAAGTAATGCTTGCTGTGTGTCCCAAGTCCTGCCACCGAGACACCGAGAAGGAGACGACCCCATCCATCGCGTCAAGTGTCTCCGTCTGCTCCTCACTCAGTGCCAGTCCCAAGCTTACCCCTTCAGTTGCTTTACACCTCGCCTCCTACAGCAGCAGCAACAACACAGGCCAAGATACCAACTCCTCTTCAAGTTCACCCGTCACTGAAGGGTCGTCGTAGAGAGAGAGAGAGAGAGAGAGAGAGAGAGAGAGAGAGAGAGAGAGAGAGAATTGGTAGCATCAAACGTAAAGTTGGCTATACTAATGGACAATAAAAGACAAGTGTGAAGTATGTTAACGAGTTAACCTTGGAGAAGCAGATTGATATTAAAACGGAATGAATATCAAACAAAACATTAAGGACTCGTAGATCTATTTTAACTATCGCATACATATATGTATTTTGTAATGAATGCCCTGTGTTTAATTACTGCAACAATGGATGTAACTTTGTGCCATGCTGGAGGTTGGAGTGTGCTTGAGTCTATCTAGCGTTCTTGTATCTAGCAGGGAGAGACATTTAAGGGGCAAATACAATGTTAGAAAATCTGGAACACCTGACCCCTCCAAACTATTTCACGCAACAACAAGACACCATTATTTTTGTCAATCTGGTCCCGTTTCCTGGTATA
The DNA here is from genome assembly GCA_033782935.1 of Petrolisthes cinctipes. Taxonomy (NCBI): domain Eukaryota; kingdom Metazoa; phylum Arthropoda; class Malacostraca; order Decapoda; family Porcellanidae; genus Petrolisthes; species Petrolisthes cinctipes. The sequence goes on along the minus strand of JAWQEG010003067.1, from coordinate 46,403 downwards.
CTTGGTAGGAATCAAGTATACTGTCCCTTTAAGTATAGATTCTTATATGGATATCACACACTATGTATAACAGCTTGGGGTATATATAAAAACAGATCTTAGTTGTACAAGTTTAATAGTACTTATGTTTCAGAGTTATTCCTGGACTGTGATGTTAGGTTAGGTTAGGTTAGGTTAGGTTAGGTCAGGTCGAGTTATGCTATGCTCCCGAGTTATTCCTGGCCTGTGATGTTGGGTATAGGTTAGGTTAGGTCAGGTTAGGTCGGGTTATGCTATGTTCCCGAGTTATTCCTGGCCTGTGATGTTAGGTTAGGTTAGGTTAGGTCAGGTTAGGTCAGGTCGGGTTATGCTATGTTCCAGAGTTATTCCTGGACTGTGATGTTAGGTTAGGTCGGGTTATGCTATGCTCCCGAGTAATTCCTGAACTGTGATGTTAGGTTAGGTTTGGTTTGGTTTGGTTATGCTATGTTCCAGAGTTATTCCTGGACTGTGGTGATGTTGGGAACACTCACTAACTCGTCATCTTCAAAACAACAGCCAATGAGGTAAATCTATCCGTTTGGCTTTTCTATTTGTTCTTGTTACTGTTGCTGTTAGCCTACACCCGACTGTTGTATTATTGTTTTTGTTACTTTTGATGTTAATGTTGTTGTTGGGTCCTACGTGATGTAAACATAAAACAAAACAACTGTCTTCTGTTTCCCCAGGATTGTATGAAGCATCACTCTTGTTGTTGTTCTTGTTGGTGTTGTTGTTGTTGTTGTACCGGACGCAATTCTAATGTTATGCTATTTGGAGTAAATAAAACAAAGTACACATGAGGTTATTCAAATAGAGAAAACCTTTTGCAGAATAAATTGATTACCCCCATCTATTGACGACGTTTCACAATTGCGGTATTAATTAAGGACCCTGCGATCGTGAATCAGTAGCCTAACCTATTCTCTGTCTCTTTCTGGTCTCTCTGTCCACAAGTAGATAGTAAACTTTTGGTACAGCCACAATCAAATAACCACTGACACCTTCCTTCCATCGTGCAAATAAATCAGTCTCAAATCAAAATATAATCTTACAACATTTTACGTCAATTCAACCCCCTCAATTATTATTATTAGGTGTTGCAAAATCATACACGTGTTGTTCTTTATTACCAAGATATTTACTACGATGGAAGGAAAGTGTCGGTGGATATTTGATTGTGGCTGTACATACATTGTAGACCCTTGATTCCTCCAAAGTATGCCAGGAAACAGGACCATACTGACAAAAATAATGGTGGCCTGTTACTTCGATTAGCTTAGAGGAATCAGTTGTTTTACATTTACCAAAACTGTATATATGTACTGTTCCATTAAGGGGGAAGTTTTGTGTTGGTAATTGTGGAGCAACTGAATCCTCCAAACTATTCCAAGCAACAGAACACCATTATTTTTGCTATTCTGGTCCTGTTTCCTAGCATACTTTGGAGGAATCAAGGGTCTACAATGTATGTACAGCCACAATCAAATATCCACTGACATTTTCCTTCCATCGTAGTAAATATCTTGGTAATAAAGGCACTCCAATGTACCAAAACAGAATTATCACCTTAATATTGTGCCAAAGGTGAATGTTGCCTATGTGTAAGTAACAACCTCACTTACTCTCGTGTTTCCGTACTTGATTCTTCTATATTCTGGTTTTGGTAAACTGGTTATTTTCAAACTAAATATATTTGATGTTTTATTTTCCCCCTAACAATACTGATATTTCAAAATTAGTTAAAAATTTTACTTCAAAAATGGAGAACATTCTTCCTCTATTGATTTTAAGAATCCAGTGTTCACTACCACCCTTGGCTTTCATTTCCCTTCACTGATCAACCTGTATAGTAAAGAAGCCTTCATCTACACCCGCCGCAAAAAAAATCGTCGAGTAGTAAACATTTCTTGCAAAAACACACGCAGATTGATGTAAGGGATTCTGTTCGATTTGGTAGCACTGGAGATTATTAATGTGATTTGTATTCTATCTTGGACGATCTAGAGCAGTTAGTTCAGCACCCTACCCGTATTCCAGCCCACCTTGGAGATGGGCCTAATATTCTTGACATGTCAAATCTCTCGTCCTTCTGTTTATGCTGTTAAACTTTTCTCTCTACTGAACTTGTGGGTAAAATAATCTTATTTTCATTCCCTGTCCCACTGCCTTCGTAAGACCTTTTTACCCTCACAGAAAGAGACGCTTGTGGAATTACAACGCTGAATAATTAGGAAAGGCCATCTCTATAGGAAGGGTCAGCAATTAGAAGTGATTAAGAAGAAAGTTTGGCAAGCTCCTTGGAAAACTTTAGCTGTCTGTCAAAACCTTAATTGGTGAATACAAACTGGATGGAGCAGATAAGAAACCAAGAAGGAACAACTTATGCAATCACAACTCCTAACTATAATAAAAATTAGGCCCCAAAGTTTCTTCACGTTTTATCATTTTGTCACAAGAGTTTCTCCCAAGTCAAGATATCAGTCAACAAGGGCCACTTTTGTTTTTATTACTATTATATAATGGACACAATAGGCCGTTGACAATAGATGACTACCTACAGGGAAATGGAAGTATGTGGCAGACAGATAAGAGAAATGTGAAAAAAAAAAAAAATAAATAAATAAAAAAAAAATAATAATGTTGGATGAGACTTTTTTCCTATAATGGTCTAAAAGATAATGATGAAGATGATTATGATGTTAGAGGATTGAAATGCCTAAAATTGGCCATTAATGATGATATTGATGATGATGATAATAATAAGACTGACATAGCAATATATCTTCACCATAAGAATTGGTTGTTAAGGGGGTGCGGTAGTAGGGGACAGGCTTAGGGGGGGTTTGGGGGGTGCAGGAATAGGGGGACAGGCTTGGGGGGAGGTAGAAAGCCTGTCCCCTATTCCCGCACCCCCCTAACCCCCCCCCCCAAGCCTGTCCCCCTACTCCCGCACCCCCCAAAAAAAACTGCACCCCCCTAACCCCCCCCCCCAAGCCTGTCCCCCTACTCCCGCACCCCCCAAAACCCCCCCCAAGCCTGTCCCCCTACTCCCGCACCCCCCAAAAAACACTGCACCCCCCTAAACCCCCCCCCAAGCCTGTCCCCCTACTCCCGCACCCCCCAAAAAACCCTGCACTCCCCTAACCCCCCCCCAAGCCTGCCCCCCTATTCCCGCACCCCCTTAAGGGCATCATTGGACCTTCACTTGGAGTCAGACCAACATTACAGATGGGGGTTGGTTCATGGTCGGTCATCTTGGCATTGGTAGAGTGAAAAACATTATAGAGTGGTCATCAGAATTATTGTATAAATTATCTGACCTTTCCTGGATGTGTTGCACTGCTGGGAAATAATTATATGATGTAGACGTGTGTTGTGTTCTGTGTGACGTGAGGGTTAAACAGGCAACATCCCTCCCAGTAATGTTTTCCCGTTTTTTACGATATATCAATATTTTTTAATAAAATTTGAGTTTTATTATTTTTATAGTAATTTTTTTTTTATGTTAGATAACTTCTATGTTAATGCAGCTCAGCAAGAGTCGAAGGAACGAGTCATATGAGCTGTATAAAATCCCTTAAAAAAGAGTAATGTTTTCCCCCATTTCCCTAATTCAACTAATGACTTCTCCGTTCTCCAACCTGTTCCTAGAGGCGTGAAGGACGTCTGTGAACAAGGATGAAGAACGCGGAACGATGAACAGTTAATTAATGGGTTATAGTGGTGTGACAGATCTCTCAAGGCATTGGGGTATGACCAGTTTTTGAATGTGTGTTGGAATGACATACTTAATTTAATAACCATGGTAGTAATCTGTAACAGAGATTATTATGTATAAAATTATGCAAGTAGGTATTGATTCATGTCTCACAACGATGGACACTCCTCTTCAACCCCAACATATGCATCCATCCCAAAAAAATAGCCTTCCTCTCCTTACCCTTTATAGTGACTTTTGTCCCTCCTTGTCTTCTTTACATCCTCCCTTCCTGTCCCTCTAATTTATCAAGACAATATCCTTCCCATAATACTGTACAGACCCGGGAATGGTTTGAGAAATTCCCCATGAAGGAAAGTCACACTACGGACCTCCCTGGGAAGATCCCCTTGTGGCAGGTATAGGGAGGAGGAGAAGTAGTAGTAGTATAGGAGGAAGGGGGGGGAGAAGGAACAGGGGGGAGGAAAAGTAATAGAGGAGAGAGGGTGTGAGTGAGGAGGGAGGAGGCATGGTAGGAGAGAGGTGAGAAGGGACAGGAGGAGACCAGAAGGGAAGCAGTAAGAGGAAAGGTGAGAGGGTGGTGGGGAGAGTGATTGCTGGGGAGAGTAAGTGACAGGGCGACAAGAGAGCAGACAGGGAATGAGAAGGGAAGGGAGGGAACACAGAGAGTGGGGAGGAAGGGGAGGGGGAGGAGGAGGGAAGGGAGAGAATGCAGAGCATGAGGAGGGAGATTAAGGGGAGGGTTAAGGAAGGAGGAGAGAAAGAGAGAAGGAGAGAGGAGAGAGAGACAGAGAGAGGTGGAGGGAAGGCAGGAGGAGAGAAAGGGAGAAGGAGAGAGGAGGGAGAGACAAAGAGAGGTAGAGGGAAGGCAGGAGGAGAGAAAAAGAGAAGGAGAGAGGAGGGAGAGACAGAGAGAGGTGGAGGGGAGTCAGGGATAGAGGGAGAGGGAGGAAGAGTGATGCAGTAAATCAGGAAACCCCAGTAACACTAACCTCATGGACAGACAGGGTTTTTATGAAGGAGGAAAGGGGAATTGTGAGTAGAATGGAAAACACCACCCAAGTTAAAGGAGGTAATACACTTTTGGTACATTGGAGTGTCTTGATTCCTCCAGATAGAAAGAAGACAGAGTGGATAAGAATGGAGATAACAGAACCGAGAGGAAGAAGTAAATATAAACAAAAGAGGTAGGTGTAGTATGGTATAAGGTAGATTTAAAGAGGTAATAGAACCGAGAAGAAGAAGTAAAAATAAACAAAGGAGATAGGTGTAGTAGAGTATAAGGTAGATTTAAAGAGGTAATAGAACCGAGAAGAAGAAGTAAATATAAACAAAAGAGGTAGGTGTACTAGAGTGTAAGGTAGATTTAAAGAGGTAATGCATTTTTGGTACATTAGAGTTCCTTTGATTCCTCCAAAGTTTGCTATGAAACAGGACCAGATAAACAAAAATAATGGTGACTTGGTTGGTGCCTGTAAAAGTTTGAAGGAATCAGTTGCTCCAGATTTACCAACATTATCCTGTACTTCCCCCTTAATGTAATCGAAAGTATTCAAATGTATCTCAATGTATCGAAGTGAATCCATTGTATTCACTATATCCAATTATATTCAATAAAAGCCTCACTGGGTCGTTCATAGCCAAGTGACTCGTTCAATACAAGCCTGGTTACTACAGTACAGTCACGAGCACTAATAAGTATACAGCTTTGGTTGAAGCTTTGAACAGGCCAATTCACCAACGAAGTACACTCGTGATACGTAATCCCTGACCAGAGACGAACGGCAGGCACCACACACACACACCCTGCATTCGAACTCAGCCTCTATAGGTGTACTGGGTGGGGAAATGAGCAATACCAGGCGATTCGAAGCTTTCTGCTCCTCACACTATGGTCAGAAATTATGTATCACGAGTGTACTTCCAATGGAGATCTTATTGTGCATTCATTTACTGTCTCTAGGTATTCGAAACACACCTGGATACTTATTAGTGCACGTGACTGTACATGACTCTCCACGGCCATAGTTCAGTTCAAGTTGAGTAGAGCCAGTCCAGCACTCCCCAGGTTGAGAGGTTGAGATATCCTACACTCTCTCTTTGTATGTATAGTTAGTCTGTCTGCTGTCACCTCTAAATGAAGGACCTACATTTTATTGTGTGTGTCCATAGTCATCCTGCCCTCTCCCTTCATCACTCTGTAGCACGTATACTGTTTTGTAATAGGCCTCAACTTGCCAAGATTAACAGAAGCAGAATATACAGTAGGGAGGCGAGGCTGGAAAATGGGGAAGGGATGGTGGCCCGGATTGATGTGATGAATAACAGGAAGCTGCGACAGTAAGTAATATATGTAAGGTATACTGACGTCACACACACACACACACACACACACACACACACACACACTGTTTTTTTTATATCTGACAATATTTCTCCCTCCCACACCACTATGACCATCACCATCACCATCACCATTTACCTAACCACCATCTCCACCATTTACACCACCACCACTACTACCACCATCACCACTACCACCATCACCACCACCATTTACACCACCACCATCACCACTACCACCAATACCACCACCACCATTTACAACACTACCACCACCATCACCACCACCACCACCATCATTTACAACACTACCACCACCATCAGCACCACCACCACTACCACCATCACTATCACTATCATCACCATTTACATCACCACCACCATCATCACCATTTACATGACTACTAGAGAAAGAGCACCATCAACACCATCATTACCCCCACCACCACCATCATCACCAACACACTATAAGCACCCCCCAACATCCTCACAATCCCTAGGTACACAAACACACACACACACACACACACACACACTCTCTCTCTCTCTCTCTCTCTCTCTCTCTCTCTCTCTCTCTCTCTCTCTCTCTCTCTCTCTCTCTCTCTCTCTCTCTCTCTCTCTCTCTCTCTCTCTCTCTCTCTCTCTCCATGACCTTTTCGAGAGAGTGAGTGAGTAGTCTTGTAGTCAACTTAGCTCAGTATCTTCCCCAGGCCACGTAAACTGTTCCTAGTGTATATTGGAACATTCATTTTTAACCTGGCAAGCTGTCCTATAAAAAGAAAGAGGAATCACACTGACACTGGCTTTTCCTAGAAGAGTATCCTAGTTTTCAGGGATAATTTCTTGGGTAGTTGTTCAAATACATTCTTCTGAAATTTCATATAATCTTAAATACTCTTTGATATATTAGTTTAAATAGTTTTACGTAAGCCTGTCAAGCAGCCTAGACAAAAAAGGATCACTAATCTCCAAAAAATCTTTATAAATATTATTAATCCAAGTGAATATGATTAATTAAGGGGATAGTATAATTTTGATAGATTGGAGCACCTTGATTCCTCCAAAATATATCAGGAAACAGGACTAGATTAACAAAATAATAATAATTAATAATAATAATAATAATAATAATAATAATAATAATAATAATAATAATAATAATAATAATAATAATAATGGTGGTCTGTTCCTTGGATTGGTTTGGAGGAATCAGATGCTCCAGATTTACCAACACACACACACACACACATACCAGGAAGGGGTAAAACAGGTTCTTCCCCATGTATGCACCTTCCTCAAATTCTGATATTCCCGGTAAATGACAGGGTTTGGCTTTCAATACCTTCAGGCAGGCAGGCAGGCAGACATTCATCCCATGCATATGTTCATCATCTCCTATGCACACACACACACACACACAGACCTCTGCTGTACACAAGCTAACAGCTACATACGTGTAGTATATACAAACACTCACAACACACATCCACATAGATACACTTTCATAACCTTTTCACCTTCATTTTTATCATACTATTAACTCAGGGATCACACAGTGTCGTGGGAATAAATACGAACAAGTTACTTCACTCGAGAATCAAACCAAAGATCACCAGATGTAACTCAACGGCACTTATACCCATGCTTATTTCTATTTACAAAGAGTTTTGTGAATACTGCTTGGATCATAACACATCACTGGTCTGGATAAGAATTACACAGCTGCTTTTTGCTACCTGGAGTCAAATGTAATATCGCCTGTTGATAACCTGTGTTCGTTCAAGTGTACTCCTACTATTGGCCACAAGAATACATACTGTACACACGCTGTTATTTTCGAGGGATTGCAACGTATGGAAATGTAAGACTCATAATTCCAATACAACAATAGTATTAGGTTTGCTTTGTTTGAAATCACCGAGTCACTTGGCAGACCAATTCATGGCAGTACTTCCAGAATAACTACCTTTCTTTCCATATGGCCTATGTGTAAGAAATCCTGGGGCCAACCGTACTTTGGGTTCAACTAGGAATCAGGTTCAGGTTGTCTTTTTTTTTTTTTTTTTTTTTTGTCTTTTTTTTTTTTGTGGACAGAACCCTTGTGTCAAATTCGCTGACTCCGGGTGGGAAATCCTGCTGACACTCACACTGTCTATGGACAAATATATTGACTTTGGACTGCGTCATGAGACATAAGCAAGTCATTAAGTAAACAATGCGTTGCAAAGTCTGTTCCACCTACCACAGTCCATTCTAGAGTGTTCACACCACTTTCTGTAACCTAGTCCCAAAAATTCTACAAGGAATCTATTTTTTCGTCACACAAATCAGGCCTCAAACAATAGCCCAATAGCCAAAATATTGTTATATTTGTTGGGAGATTTTTAGACAGTTACCAATGAACATTTGTTTCCTTTGGTTTGTACGCTCTATAAGTGCGATTGACTGTACGTGTAAGATTTTTTTTTTCCATTCTGTTTTGGATGGTAAAATAAGTAAAATTTCATTTCAGGCAAAGCAACAAATTCATGCATCGTGTTCCAAGACTCCAGACACACGACAACACTCTTCTTTATTTGTTGCTACGAGGAAGAGCAGAAAGTGGAGCAGGTGTTGCCCACATTGTAAATTCATTTGTACATTTTAAAACACAGAATAATGAGACTACTTCTGAGAACTGCTATATCGCAAGAAGCTTTTGTTTACATCTCGTGATACAGCTGCTGCTTGAATAATGACAATGTTCTGTGTGATGTATTATGGGTATGTTGAGATGGAGATCAGAGCCACTCCTTGGCTTCCTGTTGATACAATTGTCTCAGATATATCCCCTTCACTACTACCCCCCCCCCCATTCAAACTGCATAGATTATATTATTTTTTCTATGTTGAGGAAGTTGAGGACTAAAAGCTAGAAACCTGTTTAATATTAGTCCTCATTATATAGTGAAATAAAGAGTTATAAAGAGATGTCCAAGTGAAGTCAAAGCATCAAACACTAATATCTTTAAATGCTTTACGCAATCATCATTAGCTGTATATATGAATAAAGTAATTTGTGTCGAATTTCATATGATTAACTTTGAAGGTAAGGAATTAGCAAGGTAAGGTATGGATAACACAAGAACTATAGTACACGATAATAGCACATTAACACATTATTACTTGGTTGTAGTGCATGTAACGTCTATGATTTGTGTTGTTTCAATAATTCAATCATGGGGCCTCATATTTGTGTTGTTTCATTATTGCAGTCATGGGGTGATGGGGTCTCATATTTGTGTTGTTTCATTAATGCAGTCATGGGGTGATGGGGTCTCATATTTGTGTTGTTTCATTAATGCAGTCATGGGGTCTCATATTTGTGTTGTTTCATTAATGCAGTCATGGGGCCTCATATTTGTGTTGTTTCATTAATGCAGTCATGGGGTGATGGGGTCTCATATTTGTGTTGTTTCATTAATGGAGTCATGGGGCCTCATATTTGTGTTGTTTCATTAATGCAGTCATGGGGTCTCATATTTGTGTTGTTTCATTAATGCAGTCATGGGGCCTCATATTTGTGTTGTTTCATTAATGCAGTCATGGGGTGATGGGGTCTCATATTTGTGTTGTTTCATTAAGGCAGTCATGGGGCCTCATAATTTCTTGGCAGACATGGTCACCATTTGTGGTTTGTCTAGAAGTCGTGACGTGACAGTGCCTGATTTGATATAAAGATGAAAGCAGATCACCCTTGGCCTTGAAGACTCTGTAGGAGGAGGGAGAAGGTGATAGTTAGATAGATGGTTAGATAGATGGTTAGATAGATGGTTATATAGATGGTTAGATAGATGGTTAGTTAGATGGTTATATAGATAGTTAGATAGATGGTTAGATAGTTAGTTAGATAGATGGTTAGATAGATGGTTAGATAGATGGTTAGATAGATAGTTAGATAGTTAGTTAGATAGATAGTTAGATAGATGGTTAGATAGATGGTTAGATAGATGGTTAGATAGATGGTTAGATAGATGGTTAGATAGATAGTTAGATAGATAGTTAGATAGATGGTTAGATAGATGGTTAGATAGATAGTAAGATAGATGGTTAGATAGATGGTTAGATAGATAGTTAGATAGATGGTTAGATAGATAGTTAGATAGATGGTTAGATAGGTGGTTAGATAGATAGTTAGATAGATGGTTAGATAGATAGTTAGATAGATGGTTAGATAGATGGTTAGATAGATGGTTAGATAGATGGTTAGATAGATAGTTAGATAGATGGTTAGATAGATGGTTAGATAGATAGTTAGATAGATGGTTAGATAGATGGTTAGATAGATAGTTAGATAGATGGTTAGATAGATAGTTAGATAGATGGTTAGATAGATAGTTAGATAGATGGTTAGATAGATGGTTAGATAGATGGTTAGATAGATAGTTAGATAGATGGTTAGATAGATAGTTAGATAGATGGTTAGATAGATAGTTAGATAGATAGTTAGATAGATGGTTAGATAGATAGTTAGATAGATGGTTAGATAGATGGTTAGATAGATGGTTAGATAGATAGTTAGATAGATGGTTAGATAGATAGTTAGATAGATGGTTAGATAGATAGTTAGATAGATAGTTAGATAGATAGTTAGATAGATGGTTAGATAGATGGTTAGATAGATAGTTAGATAGATGGTTAGATAGATAGTTAGATAGATGGTTAGATAGATGGTTAGATAGATGGTTAGATAGATAGTTAGATAGATGGTTAGATAGATGGTTAGATAGATAGTTAGATAGATGGTTAGATAGATGGTTAGATAGATGGTTAGATAGATGGTTAGATAGATGGTTAGATAGATAGTTAGATAGATGGTTAGATAGATGGTTAGATAGATGGTTAAATAGATGGTTAGATAGATAGTTAGATAGATAGTTAGACAGATGGTTAGATAGATAGTTAGATAGATGGTTAGATAGATGGTTAGATAGATAGTTAGATAGATGGTTAGATAGATGGTTAGATAGATGGTTAGATAGATAGTTAGATAGATAGTTAGATAGATGGGACAACAAACACGTAGGAAATAGAAGGAAAAGAGGGACAGTTGAAAAAATTTAAGGGATTGGCTGGGGTCAGAAGGGGCGCCACGTCACAGTGAAAACCTGCTGCTGCTGCTGGAGTGATTATGTGTGGAGAGAATGACGAAGTGGTATGCAAGACAACATGTGATTGAAACAAAAGATAAATAGAATGAAACACCAAAGATTAAAATAGTAACAAACAAGAGGACATAATATTCACTCTCATAGTTATAGTCCACATCCATTACATCCTTACACACTTTACAAACATTCATGACAATTACTATTAATAAACTTTTCACCAAGAGCACCGAGGAATCCCTAGTAACAACCCTTAGTGACGTGTAAACCCCAGAACAGGTTTGGTAGGAGGAGGAGGAAGAGTTTAACAGGTAGTGAGGCGTAGGTAAAGGGGGAACATAGTGGTGGTGGCCTCCCTCTGCCTCAGTCATGGGGTCGGAGAGTGTGGCCCAAACACCACTGCATTCGCCTATAACAGGACATTCTTAAGGGGGTGCGGGAATAGGGGACAAGTATGGGGGGGGGGGTTTAGGGGGTGCGCGGGAATAGGGGGACAGGCTTGTGGGGGGGGGGGGAATAGGGGGACAGGCTTAAGGGGTGGGTTAGGGGAGTGCGGGAATAGGGGACAGGCTTTCTACCCCCCCCCCCCAGCCTGTCCCCCTACTCCCACCCCCCACCCCCAAGCCTGTCCCCCTACTCCCCACACCCCCACCCCCAAGCCTGTCCCCCTACTCCCCCCCACCCACCCCCCAAGCCTGTCCCCCTACTCCCCCCCCCCAAGCCTGTTCCCACACCCCCTTAGACAGAGAGCCAGGGTCAGTCCCACGCCAGCCATCACAGTGAGTGGATTGGTGTGTGTGTGTGTGTGGCATTGACAAGGGGGCATGTCTCGCAGTGAGAGTCTAAATAGTGCAGTGCAAATGCATTAATTCTCCTCTGTAAGATAAACAGATGCTTTATCCATATTTCATTCTAAATACGACAATACATCTTCCATTCATTCGGTGACAATTGATGCTGTAATATAATGGATTTTATGGCGGGCATTTAGAGTGGACGGAGTTTCCTCTTCACTTCGATGGACAGTGTTAATGGATTACCAGGAGTTGTATCGAATGAATGGTAACTGTTTCCATACACACCAAACACTTCATTACTAGAAGAAAAAAGTTAAATTACATGGTATGTGTTATTGGTGAAGAAAGTCTAACTGATTATGCGGCATCTCTGTGTACAAATGTGGAAGAGAAATATGGTTATGTTTTAGTTGGCAACATAGGATAAATAACAATGGAGGCATCTTTGAGTTATATATCGAGTGTGATGCTGTTATTGTGTGTAAGGCCTGGCCAACTCGTCCCAACCACCAGTCTTCTTCCCCAGTTACCAGTTGGTCCTCTAACCACCACAGTCCCTGCCCTCCTTACCAGTAATACTACACATGTAAACAGTGAGGTGGTGGAATATGTGAGCATCACCCCCAACCCTGAACAGCTTTTAACCACTGATTTATCAAGGCTCACAGCTCCTATCAGTTTCATAGACGTGACGCCACCCACGGAACTACTTCACCAAAATATTCCCGACACAATAAGCGTAAATGTTGATATACCTGGGAACCAGAAGGACAAGGCATTGATAAAATCCGATGACTCAATTCAGATAAATATTCCCAACAGTGAAGATACGAGTGTTGACAGAGAAGTGAATCAGAAAGAAACCACTTCAACAAGAGCAGATTATGAAACAACTCCCATCTTGCTGGACGTCACTACAGAGTTTTCAGAAAGAGAAAAATACACAGATGTGGATGATCCAATGACGACAAAGGTGACGGCATTACTTCTTCCCAATGACACTCCTGATACAACACACATATCAATACTATTAGATGGTCAGGATGTCATAACAGAAGGGGTCGAGCATGAAACACAACCCTTTGATAACAACAGGACTGAAGCCACCACATCTTGGGAGGCAACAAGGCCAACTCAACAACACACATCAACTGAACACAACACAAGTGAAGCCGAAAGCAACACAACCAACGACAAAATGAGCAATACCAGTGAAGTAATGGGCAACACAACTGGAGCCTTAACCAATACAGATATAGCCAGGAAACCAATACTGACTGACGGACGAGTGCCAAGTTATCCTGACCAATTGGTTAAGTGTTACTGTGGTGCCAAGGAAGTGTTAACCAAAGACGGGTGTCAGTTCTACCAAGGTGACACTTACATCAGGAAACAAAGAAAGTTCAAAATAAGTCTGGTGAGGAAATATAAATCTGTGTTTTTTACTTGAAATAATTATTCAAGGATCTTCATTTCTTACGAGGATAGGATAGCATATACTGTAATTATTGTATATAGGAGTACTGTATTGAGGCAGCTACAGTCAGTCTGTTCCTTTCCTTGCTTCTCAATAGTCAGATTCTCTTTAGTAAGTCATAATATTTCTCTTTTCTTCTCAGTCTATTATTTCTTTTGTAAGGAGAGAGAGGTAAGGAAGGAAAGACTGTTTAGTGACTAGTCTACTGGTTTATTCACAAAAACAGCGTGATATATTTAGGGACATACAGAACAAAGAGATATAATATTGGCCAGTCACAGGCTAGTGCTTACAGATGAACAAGATCAGATATTGACCAGTCACAGACCAGCATGTCTGAGTTATAGTCACTCGTGATTCTGGAGAACACACATGATGAGCAGGATCAGAGGTTACATAATATTGACCAATCACAGACCAGCGTGCCTGGGTCATAGTTGTTTGTGATCCTGGAGGACACACACGATGTACAGGATCAGAGCTACACTAATATTAGCCAATCAGCGGCTAGCGTGATCTGTAGGACTCTTGTGGTGTATGGTAGATGCCAAGTGCCACAGTACCGGTACCTTGGTTCATCCAAAGTATGCCAGGAAATAGGACCATATGAACAAAGATAATGGTGACCTGTTGCTTGAAATAGTTTGGAGGAATCGGTTGCTCCAGATTTACCAACACAGTACTTCCTCTTTTGAGCACGTTTTGGTATATTTTAGTAGCGTGTTTGACTGCAATGTCATTCTGAGTCTAAAACAGTAGCAGCAATTGCTTAGAAAAGTTATTACATATTATCTCTGATAATGATTTATTTCTTCTACACTAGAACAGATATATACACAATGAGGAGTGGCATTCGACCTCGACATTCCTTTTATCCAAACATTGCCAATACTTTCGGATAGAGATGACATTGCTTAGTTCGTTATATTGCTCATTTTAGCTTTATGCGAAAAGCGGTTGCATGAGGATGTTTATCATTGTAGGTATAACACATTAAATTCTCTTGTGTATGAAGCAAAAGAGTCAACCTTTAAGAGAAACAGTTTTAGAGGTTTCCAAGAAAATAATCTAAGTAAACAATTGAAATATAAGAATCAGAAACCTTACAAAAGATCCTGAAAAAATACTTAGAAATGGCAGTAAATGAATAGGAGGATACATGTATATATAGATTATAGAAGGGATAAAGAAAAAATAACATGTATTAAAAAAGGAATAGTACTGAAGTCTCGGGGTAGATTATGTTATGCCTATATAGGAGATAACAAGTGAGCAGTTAGAATAACACAATGAGTATGTTAGGAAGGACCCTGATATGAGGAAGATTCCGGTGGAGAGAAAAGAGAAGATAATTCAGAGAAAGAAACAAACAGAGTAACTGACAACACACACACACACACACACACTCTCTCTCTCTCTCTCTCTCTCTCTCTCTCTCTCTCTCTCTCTCTCTCTCTCTCTCTCTCAGAGGGAGAGAGAGAACTGAGAAAACGGCAGAAATATTGAGAGTAAGGATTGGCTGTTGATGCTGCTGAGACAACTACTGATGATGATGATGGTGATTGGATTATAGTGGAGGCAAGCATACATTCAAGAAAATCGCCAGCCAACTGATTTATACGGTTTCAGATGGGCTAATTTTCAACTTAGAAACGAGATGAGTAGTGGACGAGTGGAACAAGTTTCTAAATGAAGTGCTAAGTTAAAAAAAAATCTCAATATTTTAAAAGTAGACTAAACAAGTTAATAAGAAACTGCTAAATGGATCTTAATTAGCAGCTGCCTTGAATGAGCTAACTGGACTCATGCAGTTTCCTCAATTTTATTTAGCATTTCTTTCTCACTGTTGGTGCGTTGTGTTATATCATCACTTGTGATAATGAAAATAATCTTTCCCCAACAGATACCAGTTGGAAGTGTAGACGTGGTGATTCACGAACCAGAGTGCAAGACTGTAGATGGTCACCGCCAGATGAACTTTAGTAAAGATGAGTTTTATCTCCGAAAACGAGGTGATGTTGTCTTAATGAAATCAGTGGGTCTTCTACAAGGTCTTCGTATTAATAACTATTGTGTTACACACACCATGGATGATGATGGTCAGGTTACATGGACAATGAAGGCTTGTATACCTCCTCCTTCAGTTCCTCGTTGTTGTCCACCAGGGGAAGCAATGAAACAAGGTCAATGTCAACCTACACAATCACCAACCCTTCTTACTCCACCTATATCAGCTGATATGTTTAAAGATGATATTCCTTGGCCCTTCATTGAAAACCACATTAGTCCACTCACTTGTGTTACAGATCCAATGAAATCCTTACCTTTAGAACCAAGGGTGACTTATCTAATGAATGTTCCAACCGGTATGGTATTTATTTGGAATCCATCTCTATCTTATAGTATTAGAAGATTTTTCTATCCTAATGAATTCTGTGTTGATGGTCGTGAAACATCTTCAGGTGTTGTGGAATACACTGCCAATTTCTGTTTTTCCGACCCATTGGAAGTCCACAACAAAGCTTGCCAAGGACATATATGTATTCGTAAATGTTGTAAACATGGACAGATAATGAGCACCACATTGTACAGATGCATTGACAAAGAAAACTCAACCTTCAGTCCTCCTTTCATAGCTGAACCTTCATCATTCAAAGTTGTACATGGAAACCCTTTGTGTTTACCAAGGTCACGAGAGTTCAACATCAGTATTGACGCTCGGGGCTATATGTATGCGAGGGACCGCAAGTTTGAGGCTGCAAGATACTGCAGCGACGAGTTTACAGATGGGAAACAGAACTTCAAGCAAGGAGCTTATATATGTCTGGAAAGGTTATCAGAGTGGGACAAGGCCCGAGACATTGCCTTCCCGGTGTGCCATGCCATCTCTTTAGTGTTTCTGGCCCTGACGGTGGTGTGTTATTGCCTGGTGCCGGTACTCCTGCAGCAGGGTGGATGGTGTCAACTCTTCCATGTACTCTCAATGATACTCGCATTCTCGTCAAGATTCGCACAGCAGCTGTTTAGTCAGTATTGGAACGGGCCAACCTGTATAGCAATGGGTCAGTTGTTATTGTTTTACCATACATTCACTCTCTCTCTCTCTCTCTCTCTCTCTCTCTCTCTCTCTCTCTCTCTCTCTCTCTCTCTCTCTCTCTTATCATTAATATTATATAGTTTCCCAACAATGCCATATTCCCACGAACTCACTACTTAAGCATTGTTGATATGCTTCATTTAGTGCTACATGAAGGTGACAAAATAGAATGCAGATAGTTTTAACCACATGGCCATCATATAAGGAAAGACATCACTGTTTACATTAACTATAATAATATTCAATGTTTATATTGTCCTACAGCCATCGTGTTGCAGTTTGGTTTCCTGTGTACATTCTTCTGGCTCAGTGTGCTATGCTTTGAGGTCTGGAGGAAAATTAAGTAAGTATTTTATTCAACATTTATTAATAATTTTCAAGTTTGGGAATAGACCAAAAATATTATTGTCTACTATCATACTCGTGTTTCAATGAGTAAATCGTCTGTTGCTTCATATTTGTATAATTTGTACTCAAAGTTAATGGTGTATGATCGTCTCACTCAGAAATGTTTTATTATTGTTCAACACCAACATTAACCAAATTAATAACGATAAAATATTTATAATATACAATATAAAATAATATGTATCGTTTTCAGGAGTCTCAACAAGTTACTACCAGCCACCAAACAGCCTCTCAAAAGCTACTTACTTTATGCCTTTGGTGGTCCCTTTCTCATCTGGTAAGGACACACATCCAGTCATACTTTTATTTTCAAGGAAATCTGAGTCCGAGGATCAGTCGTTTTGCCTCTCGCGCCCATCAGATTCTCATTGCTTTTCTAATCGTTTGCATGCACTGTAGGTTGAGAAGACAAATGTGTATTATTGTGTTCAGACAAATATACATATACGTTATAGGGAATGTGATGTTGTCTCAGTGTTGTAAGATGATGATTCCACCAATGTCACACACACACACACACACACACACACACACACACACATTATTATTATTATTATTATTATTATTATTATTATTATTATTATTACACACACACAAACGGATACACAATATTTTAAAAATGTGTACTCTTCCTCCCAGAATAGAAAAGTGTTAATAATAGCACCGTTTTGACCCTCCCTGCAGCACTGTGACTGTGTGTATGCAGTTCTGGGCTCCTAACGATGTGGTGGGCGTGATCAAGCCGCATCTTGGAGTGTCACGCTGTTGGTTCTACGGTAAACCTCTGACATTTTCATCAGGCCTCCCTTAATATAAGAGTTGTATATTTGAACTATGGAGTTGATATACCATTCTCAGTCTGGTCTTGTTCTGCTGTCCAAAGTATGATCAAACTACATTAATATATGTTTTCACCTTGGTTGACATCACAAGGTATCATATACAAATCATCTAACAGCGTCCAAGAGACTATAACATTGATTTATATTGATTCTTCTTTCCTTTTATTTGTGTATTTATGGTAAACAACTTCCATCAGTATTGGTCTGAACTTTAGCCTTTAACGATATTGTACAAGGGGAATACATTATGTGTCACTACAAGTGTCTTATGAACAAGGGAAATAGTTAGCAGGAACTATATAATTATCGTAATTTGGTTAGTTAATGTATGGTCCATATGTTTAACGTACACTCGTGATACGTAATCTCTGACCAGAGACGAAGGGCAGGCACCACACACACACACACCCTGCATTCGAACTCAGCCTCTATATGTCCATGAGTGAGGGGAATGAGCAATATCAGGCTATTCGAAGCTTTTTGTTCCTTACACTCTGGCCAGATATTATGTATCACGAGTGTACAATAAATTGGAAACATACATGTATATAACATGGAGCTACACTATTACTGTATGAGACTTTTTATATACAAGGTTTTATTATAACAACTGATGTACTGTACAGTACGACAAAATGCCTTCAGTAACAAATGATACTGAAGAAGCATTTAAGAAGCTTGTAAGAATTTATGACTTATTGCTGACTATATATATATATATATATATATATATATATATATATATATATATATATATATATATATATATATATATATATATATATATATATATATATATATATATATATATATATATATATTGTAGTGTCAGCTTCACATAATAATATACTGCTTCAGATACATTGGAAACACTAGTGTATTTCTATGGCCCCATCGCCTTCCTCTTCACCTGTAACATCGTCTTCATCACCCACACCTTTTGGATTTACCGGCAAATCGAACGCAACGCCAAAGTGCTCAAGAATCTCGGGGGTGAGAAGGCGTCGGGTGAAGGTTCAGCTGAAGCCTCCACAACACACAGAACTGAAGCCTCCACAACACTCAGAACTGCTGAACACAAGTACCGCAGACGTGACTATGTGGCCGAGTGAGTCCTGAACCAGTCAGTCACTTCAATTAAATTACCTCTTTAATGAGAATGTATAACCACCATATTCATTATAATGACTGAAACAAAATGAGTCCCTTGGTTAGGAGTTCTTGTGATGAATAAAAACATCCAGCATTAGTCATAGGTGGTGTTCAACAGCAGGAAAAGACCTGTGGAAGGAATGAGGCAATAATGTTGAGTATCTGGAAAGGTTGTTAATGGGAAGAGGGGAGGGGGGGCCAAAAATATGGGAGTTTATGGAACCATCTCCAAGGGTCTCACAGAAAGTTCGAATGTTTGCTATTTTGAATTTCATTTTGGGAAGTAGCTTGATGAGATACGAGTGTGTACGTAATATGTAAATAGCAAGAGAATAATGTTTAATAGAGTATGTTGAACTACTCTCAGTGTAGATGAGACACGAAAAATATCAGCAAAAGTGAACAAACAGATGGAAATAGAGTTCCAACCTTCCTATCCCTATCACCAGTCCAGTGTCCATCCTTGGAGTACTGCCCTGTTCAGCTGGTGTCTGTAGCCTTAATTCTTCTTAAAATACATTAGTATCCAATACAGCTACAGGATTGATCAGTCATCTGGTCAGTATATAGGTAAGAATACTTCCTAACTAACCATAATTAATCGATTCCAGCTTCAAGCAACAGTTTTCCCTACTGGTGTTGATGGCTATCTGTTGGGTCACTGAAGTCCTGTCATGGAAGATTCCTCCTTTTGTGATGTGGTCAGTCATTTATTTCATGTTTTCCATAATCCTGTGATATGATACATCATTGTAGAGTTGGCCACATGAATTCTTACACAGACTATATGGAAAGAGAGGTTATTATTCTGGAAGTACTGCAATGAATGGTCTACTAGGTGACTCGGTGATTGCAAAATGATAAATTAATAATGATGTTGTATTGCAGTCGAGTAGTCTTATATTTCCTATATATTGTAAACCCTTAAAAATTACAGTGTGTGTACGAATTCTTGTGGTCAATAGTACATGGAGTTAATGTCAATAGTTCTTACTTACCCTATGAGACAAAACCCATTTCAAGTAAGATAACTCCATTACACTCTGCAATAAAAGCCTTGTCACCTCACCCATCACTTCTTCAAGGATATTATAAAGGATAATCATAGAACAAACACATTCAAAACTTTGCAAGCCTGTAAAATGTTCAGTACCATAATATGTGATTCATATCTTGGCTGATAAGGCTATATACATCGCTGTTATTGGTAATTGTACAGTACATGACAATGAATCACACTGAATTAAGTATTATAGGCCACGTAACTCATATAAGAATCAGGAAGACTAATAGGCTGTAGGCTACTTCCTCTCCGCAAAACATTCCCAGGAGATTTACACCTAAAACGATTCATTGACTCATTATCCCTGTTTGACATCCAAGGAATAAGTAAGAACTATTTAATGTGATTGCACAAACAATTATTTTACCATTTTTTCTTGCCTTGTAGCAAGTTTAGGTGACCTGTTTTAACTTATTTTATGAGCCACCATATAAACGAGTGATTAAGCCGTACTGAGTTTTATGTAATCACGCGATAACAGCATTACCGTATAAAATATTATGGCATTACAATATTTAAGTGACGTCAAAATATCAATAATGTATCATAGAATTGTCACGTTGTTATATTTTGTTGTTGTTGTTGTTACAGGGCTGCCACAGACATCCTCAACACACTCCAAGGCTTCTTTGTGTTCATCATTTTTGTGGCCAATAGAAGCAAAAGAAAACACCTCAAGAAAAAATTCCCCACAGTGTTTGTTGGGGTGAAGATAGTGACGTCGGTGTTGGTAAAGATGAAAGGTGCCTTCATGTTTACAGACAGCAACGGTAAGGAAGTGTCACCCATCAACTTGCTGACCTCGAGCATCGGTAGGAAAATATCTACTACATCCCTCTTGAGCAACATCTCAACACTATCCACGTCACTCACGGTTAAAACTTCAACTTCTTCCTCTTTCTCCATTTCTTCGTTTGAGAGGAGTAACAACAAGAGGTCATCGTCATTTTCCGACCCAGATGACGGGATAATCACTCTTTCACATACTACATTGACCCCAAATGACAGCATCAGCAGTGATAGTCCTTGTTGAAACTATCAGGCTTGTCAGCATTTGGAAATTTGTAAAGTTCCCACTGAGTCAACATTTTACATCTTAAAATCAGCTGAAACAATCTGGGGACTAAATCACTAAACCACCTAACAAACGTTAACAGCTTTTTGCACCAAACCTCTGATACACCTTAGCAGCAAGAAACATTACCGCACTCGTTCTGATGTATACTGTACCTGACGTCAAGCACTGATCTCTCTCCCAAAACAATATAGTTGCTACTCCTGCCACTTCATCTTTGACCACACTCAGCAAGATGGAGAGTTGCCTAAGTATTGTTGTTACCGTATAATTATGTGATATAGTGGTATGATTATTTTTTAAAGCAGCAGGTGTAGTGCGGCATAATGTATCATGCTATAAGAGTGGCGAAAATTGTTTAATAGCCTGTACAGTCGCCGACAATAGTGACGCCCCTCTCCTTGACCCATACGAAACCTGCAGCCACTGCTTCAGTGTGGGGGGAAGGAGGAAGGCAGTGGGTGAGAAGAGGCAGAGTTGGTTTTAAATTGATTATATGAAAACTATCATAGTATGGAAACAAAAACTTGTACTTTTGGTTCAGTGTACGTACCTGAAGGCGAGGGGCGTGGCTATGGTCGGTGACTGTACAATACCGTGCCAACCAGAATACATGAACTGGCACCAATTCACAGTACAAAGGAACGTCAAGTGTTAGAGGTCCTAGAAATAAGTTCTGCTTTTAACAATGCCACGTGTGTCATGTAACTCATTGAGGTTACATGACACTACCCTTCCTCACGCGTCAACACTACCAATCCAACAATCAAATGTCCGTCAACCAATAAGGAAACATTAAGGGAAGATTCTGTATAGTTATTGGTGAATTGAAAGGTCTCTGATTCCTTCAAACTATGCCACAAACAGATCCCCTATTAGCACCATTGAGGGTGTCTGTTTTCTGGTATAGTTAGGAGGATTCAGTAGCCTTCCATTTCACAAATATAAAGTATCTCCCCTTAACTAGCCAACCCCACCTTCCGGAACTATATGAGGTCGAATTAAATTAGTTCTGAAGTGCAACAAGCCTCATACAGTAGGCTACACCACAACTTACAAAATATTAAAACACTTGATGCCAGAGTATTTACAAAGAATCTCTCGTATTTAGTCAGTTGCTTCGATGACTTTGTTGTAACTAATAATTTTAATGTAGACCCACTATATATATATAACTATTATAAGTGTAACTCCCTAAATATTATACATTGTTTGTGTTGGAACTTGGAAGAGCTCCTATTTATGCCATTCTGTTCACAAGATATAAACGTCAACCCTGAACTATCATCCGGTAATTACGATGGAAGTATAAATAGGTCACTTCTCTCACAAGACTAATGGTTTGAGTTAAGGGGGAAGTACAGTGTTGGCAAATCTGGAGCAACTGGTGATTCCTCCAAACTATTCCAAGCAACAGAACACCATTATTTTTGTTCATCTGCTGCTGGTCTTAACTACAAAATATAACATTAAATACAATATAATGATGACAAATGTTTCATACTAGCTGTGTAGTACCAGCAGCTACATTGAAGAAACTTTATGAAATGCATAGACTGAAAGCAATAACATTATATCCTATAAAATATGTAATGAATTATATGAATAACGTACAGTACATACAGTACCTGAAATATATTAAAGCTACCAGACTAACCAACTTTTTAATTAATGTCCCGAATATAACTATCAAGAGAAAATTAATATAATGATAAAACCTCAAGTCTCATCACTCAACATAAATCAAAACTTTTCACATCACATAAGTCACACCACATTGCACAAATCTGCAGACCACTTTTAGTTTTAATTTAAGAGAAAAAAGTAAAAGAGATTTAAAAAAACATGTTATTTATTATAGGCTCGTGGTACAATCTGCAGATCACTTTTAGTTTTAATTTAAGAGAAAAAGAGTAAAACTACATGTTATTTATCATATGCTCGTGGTACAATCTACAGATCACTTTTAGTTTTGATTTAAGAGAAAATAATAAAGGGGTAAAAAAAAAAAAAATTATTATAGGCTTATTTAGGCTCGTGGAACAATACTGCAATAATGGCCGCCGGTGAGTGACTCCAGCATGGCGACTGTCAATGTGTTTTTTATGTTATATCCGGCAAATTAAGACGTGGAAGATCCTCTACACACCACCACAGCACAGTGTTTGAAGCTTGGTTGTTTTCAAATATATACATGGTTATTTTGAAAACATATTAAGGTATTATGAGTGTTTTTTTTTTTTTTTTTTTTTTATTTATTTATTTTATTTTATTTTTTTTTGAGCAGCCGATTTATATTTCAGTGTACAGTACATTTATAGTATTATAATTGATTTGTCATTAAAGGTACCGAAGATTTACATATAATTCTACCAAAAAAATTACCATATACAAAATCAATCATAATGAGATATATGATTTTATTTGCTTAATTAATTATCGTTACAGAATATTACGTAGCGATACATATTGGCATTTCTTATTAGTACTTACATATTTACATCTGTTAATATAGGCTACTGTGGTTGCTTATTTTATACAAAGTTAGGTATTATTACAGAATAACTGGGTTTTTGGCTAGGATCGCGCAGTGTTACCACATCCGGCTAGGTCCTGGGAATTTGCCCCAGTCACTTTATGATAGTTTACACCGGTTATATCCCAGTAGTTTGCCCAGGTTAGGTCCCGGTAGTCTGATGTTGTCTAGGTTAGGTTAGGTCAGGTCAGGTGAGGTCAGACTAATTTCCAAATTATGTTTGTAAAACGGGGCATATCTCGAAAACGGGGCATCTCCGAAAGAAACACCATAGAATAAAAGTGTTTTAGAATGGTCCAAAATAGTGGGTAATGATACTAAAATACACAATATAATGAACCCAGTTCTTCTGTAAATTTACCCAAAGTTATAGTAATCGAGTACGGTACTAATCAATAATCACAATTACTAAAAATAAGCAGTTGTTGAATATATACCGTATATGTCTATTTGGTATTTATTGAAAGAATTACCGTTTTGCAGAAGTGTTACCAGATCCGGCTGGGTCCAAGTATTTTACCACTGTCATTTATTGTACTTTATCACGATTATTTCCTGGTAGTTTGCCCAGGTTAGTTTGCCCATAGTTCATAGTGACGTGTATAAATAAGGTGTCGTCATCTAGTGGGACAGAAGAGAAGCTACGGTACCAACATCACCACGAAGCTCCACTGTCTCATCTAGTGCGACACCCAATAATCTCGGGGCCTCGCAAGAGTCACGGGCTACTGACAGCCTACAGTCCCGAGGTTGAGGGAAAAAAAAAAAAAAAAAAAAAAAAAAAAAAAAAAAAAAAAAAAAAAAAAGTTAGGTCCCGGTAGTCTGATGCGGTCTAGGTTAGGTTAGGTAAGGTCAGGTAAGGTCAGGCTAATTTCAAAATGTTTTGAGATATTGAATCGTGTATATTAATTGATAATACTGAGTGTGTGCATGGTTTATAATAATTTGCATTGCATTGTTGCACGATTGTTTGATTGATTGATATTAGGCGCTGCAACAGCAAGGTCAAAAGCAAGTGATAGAGAGGAGTGCTGATAAGAATGTCAAGTTCATAATAAACCAATATTTCAGATAGGATACATAGACCAGTAAAGTTAAGTTCAGTATAAACTTCTGTAGTTTTCATTAGTTTCAGTGTCATTTCATTGTTAATTATATATATTAAATCTTTGCATATATTTAATGGTTTTCTGGCAGGTACAGTAGAGTACCGGTTAATTGAATTTGTGTATTTTTCCTGACATACTGATAAACATAATACAGTAATGCAACGGAATGTTACTGTAGTTATAGAATTTCAGTATGGTACTGTTCTATACAAGCAATTTTGAGTAATACTGTAGTTTGCTGGTTTGGGAGTACAGGTATACAGTACAGTATAGGCTATACAAGTTTTAATCAAAGTGTGGAAGAAGGGGCACTGACTATAATATTAACCTGCAAAGAGAGAATGTACAATATAGTATAACTGTTTGTGAATAAGTTTAATGTGAGTGGAATTTAGAAGTATGCTGTAAAATACTTATAAAGAGCAGATTATGTAAGGTTGCAAAGAAAATGAAGAATGAACGAGTGTACGGTATGTTGAAATTTTAATGGAAGATATTTGCATGGAGAAATCCATGTTAGTATTGGCAAACCACTTATAGTTTGATAGTTCATGGAATGGACACAACTGCATCATCTGAATATTTCCCAGTCATTGAAATTAAATTCTATATATATCTGATTTATTAGATTTGTGTTTTCCTACAGGTTGGTGCAGCCAAGTGGTACTACAGAGGGCTTTACCCAACTGTGTACAACAGGACCAATGATCCCTTCTACATTTTCTTTATGTTATAAACCTTTGAAAACAATACCGTGTGTATGAATTCTTGTGGTCAATAGTACCAGAAGTTTATTAAGATTAAAACTTATACTCTATAAAAGTTACCCATAGTTCATATAATTCTATATGATGCTGTGTATGATGGGCATTGTTATACACTTGTTCCAATCTGAGATTACTGTACTGTATATATAATTTAGGATAAAAATGACTACTTTCTGAGATACAGTACTTTTTGTGACATGTTCAGCTTTCAATAAAATTACAATAACTTTCTCCATCACTACATTTTGAATCAGCAGACAAAGTAAACTGATATGATACCCAAAGCATCACTGAAAATTGGTACCAAGTGGGTTGGGGTACTCCCAAAAAAGTGTGTTGTCATGGCATATGATTTAGTAGGTTACCTTGAATGGCATATACAGACCATATTGTGCTGATGATCTTAGAGACCCACACCATTCTTGCAGATCCAGTGAATTGCATAAATGGTGTGTTTTTCTACATTGGTCTTCTTTAAGGCTTGCTACAGGTCAGCTCGGATGGTTCTGAACATCTGTGCACTTCATCAAGGTACAAAATTTCTTTCATTTTATTTTTTAAAGAGGAAATTCTGTGATTTACCTATTCAATGTTCATATACATTTTTAAGTTCCTATTAATATTTGCTGATTAAATGGCCAGGCAATTGTATTTAACTACAGTATTTTTATTATGGAATAATTTTTATATATGAATAGTGAAGGGTGAATGTTACATAATCTTGTCAAGATTAGTGAGAAAAGTTACCAAGAACAAACCTAGTGCTGTATGTATTTTGTGACTTGTAAGATGCATTGTTTTCTTGAATAGGTTTTGTACCATGGAGTTTACCAAAGGTTCAGGTCAGAGCAGCAATAAGTGCCCCATCCTTCCTCTTCATTTAATTAAAATTGCTCATGTTTTATGAGTAAAATGATTCACTTCAGTAATTACTTTTGAATGTAAGCCACACAACCTTGGCACTGTTTATTTACCACTGGTAATTACCATTAGTGAAGATTCTTAAGCTTTTGGAGATTTTGCAACAGATACAAATAATACAGTACAATACTGTATATATAATTATGCAAAGTACACTTTCTTATAGCTCTACAGAATATTCTTATTTCTGTTCTGAATGTACAGTGTGCTGATGCATGATGAACGGAATAGCCTAAATGTACTTTGTGTCAAATGGGTGGCAGCAGATGACCATTTTTTTAAAGCATTGTTTCTGTGATGTTCATTATTACCAATTACTTTTTCTTAGTATTACCTTTCCATATAATGTCTTACAAGCCAGAAAACTATGGTACTTATTGGACTACATTAGTTCTGAATCAAGAAAACATACACAGTACAGTAGTTGGATATAAAAAATGTCTAGTAAGTGACTAATCTTTTACCATAAGTTAAATTTTCAGTATGTTTACACAAAAAGGGTTCCACTTTTTTTTACTTAATGTATACTGTATAGCAGATGTATGTTGCAGTATTTTCACATGGATATTATATTTTTACTATCAGCCACCCATGTGATACTGAACCACCCTTTCTAGTATTATGTTACTAAAGAAATGGCCATATCACAGTATTTTTAGTTCAAGGGTATTAAGTTACAAGGCTTTCCAATCAGTCAGAAATACAAATGACAGTAAACCCTTGTCATAGTGATCTATTTGGGAGAAGGGTTGGTCGTTAGAGCTGAAAATTCGTTAAAGAAGGGTGATCGTTATATTAGGGTCTTTTAACGAACACTACTTGCTATATTAGGGCATTCCTTTGGTAATACTGTAAGCGTGGTCAGACCGGATATATTTACTGTTATTTTAATATACGCAATGTACCTGTAACATCAAAAATATGTATTCAAAATTACACTTTAGCTTCAAATACCAGCAACCTATCTTAGACTACCAAACGACACCCCTCATTTAACAAATTATATAGTTTATTAAATGAGGGGCATCGTTTGGTAGGCTTAAATTAATTACCCTAAAGAAGAATTTTGTTATATCGAGATTCATTATAGCGAGAGTTTACTGTACCATAGTGTTGATGAATCAGAGGTTTGACAATACACATACCGGTAGGTATAATCTAAAGAAAGCATATGCTACTTTGTTTCTGAAAAAAGTCTATTGACAATTTTAGTTCACAAGCATTAACAAGTTAAAGGAAATGAATTAGTCAGCTAGAAATATCATTAATATGGAGGGGAACAATGCAACTGTAGTGTATAGTGGATCAGTGATTCTTTAATGCTGTCTTGTTGCATTCTCATTACATACTTCTCATCCTCAAACCACTTCCTATTCCAGGTATGTTCTTCAATATTTCATTTTCAGAGGATTTTGCCATAACCTAATCTGTGTGTTGTAACAGTTACCAGATTTAGAGTCTGTTATGCATTGTAAGAATATATTTTGAAATATTTAAAAGATTTATTATTGGCAACAGAACTATTGAGATAGAATGCAGTTCACTTGTACATTACTCGTAATTAGGAACTTAATTATTTACCTTACTTTATGTATGGTTTACATTATAATTTTCTGAAAGAATGTGTTGTCAGATAACCACTTGAGTCCATCCCAAATACTTTCTATTAACTTGGTAGTGTTGAAAAGTCATCATACTTTTTGTACCCCCTGCTATACTTTAATATCCATTGCTACACAACCACTAGGTA
This sequence comes from Petrolisthes cinctipes, assembly GCA_033782935.1. NCBI lineage: Eukaryota > Metazoa > Arthropoda > Malacostraca > Decapoda > Porcellanidae > Petrolisthes > Petrolisthes cinctipes. The sequence continues at coordinate 18,180 of JAWQEG010003067.1, read as the reverse complement.
CTGGGCATAGCACAAACCAACAAACAGACATAACCTTCCAAAACTTCCATTCACAGATGTAATGATAATGCAATAATGCATTATTACAGTATAGGAAAGATGAAATGCAAAAATAACGCCTTATTTACTGAGGGTTAGTGATAAACATACTTATGCTTTAAAACATTTATAGTTATTTCTCCTGATAGCATATAATATTATAGTACATAAGATTTAGGAAAATAACTCCTTTTTAGTATAAAATATTTATGAAAGAATATTACCTATGACCAGTACAGTATGAAATATTTTACAGTACAGTACAGTACTTGCTTAATCCAAATGCTGGTCATATGATTTCCTACAACATGGTACAGCATGTATTTTCATTGTATATTTAGACTGTTAATACATTACCAGTATATTATAAGTGAACAATGTCAATGGTTCTGTGCTTTTCTATTTCCTATCTATCTATCTATAGCTCCGACGCCTCATTCCCACTGGGAACCCTCCCTAACGGGATGGCCTTGGCAGAAGTGTCTCCAGCTTTCCCTGTTCCAACACTCCTTTCTTAATTGATCTAGCCCTCCTCTGCCCCTCATGTTTCTCTCCCTCACATACTCTTCCACTCTATTCTGCCATCTAACTGGAGGTCTGCCTCTCACACCAGGTCCCACAACTTCACTTCCATACACCTTATTTACAAACTCCTCACCTTGCATTCTCTCCACATATCCAAACCACCTCAATGTATTACGCTTCAATCTCTTGACCACTCTACACTCAATACCTATTGCCTTCTCATTCATACCACATCTCTCATTACTTTCTCCATCCTCTCAAGTAACTCATTTCCACTGCACCTATTCTAGACTGATGAGCCCTACTCCATGTCCATGTCTCTGACACATATGTCAGTGTTGGCAGAATTATACTGTTTCTCAGTCCCTTATTCACTTCCATACTCACACTTCTACCCTTCATAATCCTCCCCTGTGTACCTGTCTACTCCTAATTGCTCTCTCCCTAATTTTTCCTTCCATACTTCCACTTTTACACAGAACTGTACCCACGTACTTAAACTCCTTCACTTCCTCCATCCTCTCACCCCCCAGAGTTATCTCACATTTAGTACTAGTTGGTACTTCCACTCTGTAGGGTGTGGCAAAGTCCATCACTTCAGTTTCTGTCCTCTCAAATATCATCGCCTTACATTTACCCACATTCGCCTTCAGTTTCCTTCACTTACACACAGACTGAAACTCATCCACAAACCCTCTGTAACTCCCTTTCACTCTCATCCATCAGCACAGTGTTATCTGCAAATAAGCTTGCCACCAAGGACCAATTTACTCCATTCAATGTTAGCTTTGCCCCCAGCCATCCACTTTGGCCTTCACCTCTCTCATACAACCATCCATATATATATTGAACAGGCATGGTGACAGGACACACCCCTGTCTCAGCCCTATACTAATATTAAAATTCTCACTTAGATCACCCTCTACCCGCACACATGCTGTTGCCTCTGTATAAAAAGGCCTCAATGCCTTTCAGCAAACACCCCAACACTGTAAATCCTCAACACTTCTGTCATAGCTCTACTATCAACTCTATCGTATGCCTTCTCCAAGTCCATGAAGGCAGCATACAACTTCCTACCCTTCCCAATATATTTCTCCACTGTCGATTTTAATACAAGTATCTGATCCATACCTCCTCAACCATTTCTGAACCCTCCCTGCTCCTCACTAACTTTATTCCCTTTCCCTATTACTTCAATCAGTCTTTCAGTAAGGACCTTCCCATACACCTTCTTCGGTACACTAAGAAGGTTTATTCCCCTATAGCTACCACACTCATCCCTACTCCCCTTTCCCTTATACTGTACAGAGGCACAATTATGGCTCTCCTTGCCTCCAAGCCAATAATCCACTCCACCACTACCTCCCCCCCCACACTTCAGTATTTCAGCAGTTATCCCATCCACCCCCGGGGCCTTTCCCATCTTCAACTTTCCTATTGCTTTCCTATCTTCTTCTCTTCCTAGTTCTCCCAGTACACCCTGTCGTCTACCAGCTACCTCCATCCCCATACATGTCACCACCGCCTCCCCTTCCATCCCCACATTCATCAAACAATTAGAATGCCTCTTCCACATTTCTTTCACTTCCCCACTTCCACTCACAGTGACTCCATCCTCTCTATTCATTCTCACGCTACCAAACTTTCCTTCTCGTTCTCTTTTAATCTCCTTTCAAAATAATTTCTTGTTTTCTCTAAACTTCTCACTCAGTTTCCTACCAAACTCCTCATCCACTCCTTTTACCCTCACTTACCATCCTCTTTACTTGCCTCTTGTATACATTGTATTCTCTCTTCCACCTCTCTTTCACCATTCCTTTTCTTTTCTACTGCATCTTTCACTTCTTACCACCATGCACTCCCTTTCTTGCCCCTCTTCTGTGTCTTGTATCCCATATTCTATTACCATAGGTATATTACCTACATTATGTGTCATTCTCTATGGTACTACTTCTCAATTCTCTTATGTTATTGCTGAAAGGTAAAAGCTAGATCTAAAATAATTACTGATATGATTTGCATTAGTAATGAAGCCACTCAATATCAAATATCATGAATGATTGTACAGTAACAAGTTTAATTTAGCATCTTCAGGGTATTAATTATATAAAGTACAACTACACTGGCCTGTAATTTCACAGAAAAGAGCTTATAGCTTATACTATTACATACTCTCTCCATGTGCCAAGGGTTTAGTTATATTATGTTTTCATACTTCATTTGTGTTATCAATACTGGGTCATAAATTAGTTTAGTGACTGAATCCTCTTTAAGTTCAAAGACATTAGAACTAAAGAACTAAAGAATTTTGTGGATGAAACTAAGAGCAGACTTGATTAATATGCAAAGGAATTAGAGTTATTTTTGAAGTAGAAGTACGTACAGTATTGATAGTAATCATTAACCTATGCATCTCGGAGAACTTTAGTATATTTCTTTGGCTAACATCAGACGATTTTACTCGATACAGAAACCTCAACAGTCAAGGGTTAGAAACTAGGGCAAGTACAGCACTTCTACTTAACCAATACGTTTCTGGCTAATGCCACACAGTTTCACGACTGAGGGTTGAACTCTATCTTGATTAATGCATATCCTTGACAGCTTGCACTTCAAGTTTAGCACTGCACTCTGGCTAATGCCAAAAATTTTACATGTCAAAGAAATGTGGACAATCAATATTTTAATTAATCCTTTTCCCAGACCTTTACCTCTAGCTCCACTCTGGATGATTCCGGCACTATTCCTTTGCTTCTTTTTGGATTATATACCTTAATTTTTTGGGTATATTTCATGGTCTGCAGAGGAATTGCAATTCTCTTTAAAGTCTAAAAAGATGTATTAATAGTGTTAACTATAAATGTCATTGATATCACAAAGTGGCCACTTATCTAGAAGGCCAGCCAAATACTGTATTAATAATTGCATTAGGCATAATTATTCTATGTTTAAGTCATCAACATAATTATATTTATAGGTGGACTTCAGAAGAAATATTTTGGGTACTAGGCCTATGACATATAAACTTTTGAACAGGCATATTGATTTTAGTGGCCAGGGTCAGGGTTGCGAGGCAGTCTTTATCAGTAATACTCCTGACACTATCCATGGAGTGAGAATGAAGTTAATTTATTTTATGATTTCTCACTTAAGCCTGCCAATAAGTTTACTGCCTTAATATTATAAGTAGGTTCATAAGAACTTTGATTGTGGATTTTGGAGTGTCTCCTGAGTGAGCTATGTGAGTAAACCCTTCCTTTAACTTACGGCTGATACATTACTCTTCTTTATAATAAGCCTATATAAAACCAGTCCCTCTGAATCAATCGTTCGAAAGATAATTAAAGGAAAAGCTCTGAAGGCAAATAGTCACACACACAAGGTGAAAAGGATACTCTTCAGGGGCAAAGACATATTACAGTGTCCATTTGTTTGTGATGTAAAAGGACACACAGTTCTCAAGTTCTGACAACACAAACACACAGGAGATACACCACAGCTTTGCACACCACACCACACCCACCTACCTACCTATATACAATTGCTATGTTTTCTGTTCCTTTCAAATATTTCTGCTACATAAAATATATATAATCTTTATACATCTTTTTATATTTTAAAGAAATACAACACTGGAGTCCATTCACACATTCAGGGGCCTCCATATGAATGTTCTGTCAAGGACAATGAATCTTTACCACACTGTCTAAGCTGTGTCAAACGCCAATGAAACTACACAAAGAAACCTAAGATAACATCGTGATTCAAGCGGTTCAAGGATTCATTTTCTCTATTCACAATCCTGAGTGGGTGAGACATATTGTCCCCGACCGTACCATATAAACCCAGGCCTAATGGTGCTTTAAATGATGCAACCTTGCTATGTATTTTCCTTTTGGACTCTCTTTTCAGTGCACGGGTACACTGAGGGTCAATAATTAATTGCAGAATAAATTAAAAAAAAAAAAGGAACAGAATTATTGACCCACAGTGTTCCACCAGCAAAACGGGTCTAATTTGCTGCACGTTTTCGTCTTTCCTTCCTGTGACATTACACATTGGCCTAGATCTATACATCAATGTGAGGCACTTTCATGTGGATGCAACTGTCCTTTGTATACATATAGTATTATATACTGTATATAGAAATATCTTTATTATGTTACACTACTTCACTGGGTTGTTGTAGGCCTATCTAAGGGCACCGGGAAACTTAGACTGTCCAGTGTGAGAAATTGTTATACAATATTTAGACACTCTTGAGATACTTTGGAAACTTGTGTACTGTGCTTGAAGAAATTAGTCCCTTGGCATTTCATACCTGCAAATAGGCTAAAGTACATTCAAAATGTTTGATAACTCGGTCAGTTTCGGTCAAGTCATTTATCAGAGTCCTAAGCAACAATCAGCATAAGGACCAGATGCAAGAAAAGTCACAGATTGGACAATAATGATGACTGGTACGATGGCTTCATAAACAATACATGTAACCATCACTATTATTGACCCCATGACCGTTGATAAATAGTTCCGGGTATATATTTTTAGTTTATTTATGAATAAATTAATGTATTTGTTTATGAGCTAGATTTAATACCAGGAAGGAGACGTACCAGAGGATAGCTGGTACCCGAGTGCCTTGAAGGGGTCATTTGGTTTACATAATTTAGAGGGCAATACTGATTCCTCCAAACTATGTCAGGAAACGGATCATTTCAGTATGCGAGTCAGGGATTATTACGTTTTGTAGCATAGTTTGAAGGAATCGACAGCTCTCCAATTTGACCACAACAAATGACCCCTCATGTTAGAAGGTTACAACAAACGTTAGGCCAGGCTAAACTTATATTCTTATAAAGGACATGTGCAACGAAATGCTTAGCCTGGCGTAGTAACCGAGTAGGAGTCTCAGTTCTGTTAGCAGATTTTATTTATCAACATTTTGTCGTGAGGGTTTATCTACAAAGAACTATACTGTATAAATACATTACAACGGTACAGCTGCTTCTACCTACATCCACCGTAGTGTTGTGCTGAGGTGCGATAGAGGAAGCAGAGTATAGGTTTGTGGTCCCGTTCGTAAGCTTACTAAAATAGAGGGGAACACTTTGTCCATAGAGTATTATAGTACAGTATCCTGAGGGACATCACAGCTACCTAAAGGTCTACTTAAGCCTGCTGGTACTGAGTTTAAGTATTCATACACTGTAACTAAGTATTATGAAGGTAGAAATTGAAATTTATGAAAGATACGATATCTGTTAGTTATTATGGTTGAATATTTCAATCTCCTACTGATATATGAAAGCTGCATTGTGATAGATATATTCAAACTTTCCATTTATAAGTAAAAGCATTCATAAGAAAGCACGTGCAATACTCTAGCAGCTAGTTTCTGAAGTCCATCACCATCAGTGGATCAATAACAGGAAAAGCTAGTTAGTTTGTTGGAGATAACCCAGGCTTTTCTGAGCTGATTAACTAGCAATGGATAGTCTGTATAGTTACTGATGAGTCCTGGATCTCCTAACTAGGCCAACATAAACAGGAGTGTGTGAGGGATTGTTTGATTGTATTGGCTCCTTCACTCAGCCCAGAGTACACAACTACTCCACCTCCTCATTAGGATAACATTCATACTATGGATAAATTTTCTTATTAACACTGCGGGAGCTGGTCACAGTTCAGTTGGACGTTCAATGATGAGTTCCATCAGTCAGATCAGTTGTGAAAACTGGTATAATAATAATCAGTGTGTTTGTTTACATCATAAACTTTAGGCGGAAGTTTATTCTTGTTTTCAATGCTTTAAAATCCTATTCTGAAAGGGCAAGACAAAAGTAGTTATATACCTTCGAAACATTCAGACTCAGAATTAACTTCCTTTGATAAACTATGTTGTTATTCTAGCAACCTGTGTGTTTGTTTAACTTTAAACCATAGATTTAAGTGTTAATGATCAAGTTTGGTTGTTATAGTCAGATATGTGCACCTGGTAACTCCTCCTGGGTGTTCAAATTCTAAATGTACTGTACTGTACCATATTGAAAAGACACGAGTACCTGAATAGTACAAAGAATTCCTGTGTATAACAGAACACAGGCCTATACCAGCTTGCACAACTGAAGTCTATTTAAAACTATAGTTGTATGACACTCTTTAGACAATTCACATATTTAATTCAGTGTCTGTATGGCTCTGTTGTATTATATCTTATGTTTCTCTTTTTCATGGACTTAAAATTAGTAAATTATAAATATACAAGATCTGAACAGTAGAAAAATATGGTATTGGGAGACGAACAAGAGAGAAACGGGGGGTTTCAATGAATTACTGTTAATGGCCACATAAGACCAATCCTATATTACCGTACCTGCCTGAAAATTATATTGGTGATGCCTATAATACAGTATAGTATTGCTGAAATTGATAATGCCTCTATATTCCATTACAGTGTTATTAAGATGGATAACTAACATTTGATTATGTATACGGCATCATACTCTTTTCTGCCAGCCAAATTGAATGGTGGTTATGAGTTGGAGTGAACCGTGTGCCTGTTTTGTCTGTATCAATGTGAACACAGGATCTCCCAAAATTATTCACTAACTCCCAAGAAATTTTCTGGAAATATATATTTAATGAGGAATATTAATTAAGAAGTTATCTTTTCCCCTCAAGATGTTAGTGAATAACCCCTGGAAATGGGGAGAATGTGGCTTGATCTTCCCAATTCCTAATTGACTTGGTATCCCAACGCAATGAGGAGCCTACCGAGCTCCTTCTCATTATTATTTTCATGCATTTATCATAGATTCAATACTCTTCATGGCTCACTTATAATGTTATATACATGTAGATGGAAGAATCCACTGCCTCCTTTACAGACAAGAGTCAAAGCTGCAATTACTGTTAGGAAACAAAGAAGGGTGAAAATTCAGTGTTTTTCTTTTATAGAGTAAACCAATCCAGGAAACATAAGGGTTCGAGTCAGATTATATGACCACTGTATCAAACGTACCGGTGAGGTGTGATTGACTCCAAGGCTGCGCTCTGAGGTGTTATTCTCACTGATACACAGAGAATTGGACTAGAAAAATGTTACTATAGACACGACTAGATTACAAGTCTAGGGGAAAGGGTTGACCACAGAGGGTTGCTGACTTGACACTACAACATAACGACTGGAGGTGGGAGACTTAGAATAGATGACGATGACGACTGGCCCCCTCCCTACGTGCTAGGCTACACCCAGTTCCCCGCTGCATTAGTGGTGGTGGTGGTAGTGGTGCGGAGAGTGAGGGAGGAGGCGGCTGTCCCTCATGGCTTGGTGGGGCAGCGGCAGGGGCAGATACGGGACAGGAATGTGGCGAAAACTCTTCCCATCTGCGCGTACCAAGGCCCCCGTCGCCAGAACCTTCCCCCAGGTGCACTACTAGGTGATGTCAGCCCTGCCGTGGTACCCTGACTCCCTGCTGCTGCTGCTGTTGTTCCTGCTACGTCTTCCTCCTGCAAGCAACATAGTAACATGTGAAAATGGCATGGTCTGTCAGGGGAAAGGAGTGTGTGTGGTTGGCTTACCTGCTGTCGGAAGGAAGGTTTGGGTCTCATTGAAGGCTGTTGGCTGGGATGTAAGTAACTGTGGATGTTATGATTACACTTTTTCACGATAATATTCTAGAAGGTCTACTGTACAGTACGTGTGTGTGTGTGAGAGAGAGAGAGAGAGAGAGAGAATCAAAGGAGTGTGATTTGAGTAGCGAGGGGTAAGGAATGAGGGAGGTAGAGCGTGGGAGAAGAGCGTGGGTTGGGTGGATTAGCATGATTGAGTTGGGGGGATGGAGAGAGAGGGTGGGTGATGGCAGTGAGTGGGAGGTAGAGAGGATGTGACATAACTAGGGAATCTCTGTCTCAGTCACGGGAAATCTGATGCTACCACCGCTACTATCGCCATTCCCTTTCCTTCCTTCCTCTCTTTCCTTCCCATCTCCCTCCCTCGTCTCTCTTCCCATCCCATCTCCTCTCCCTAGACTCTCTTCCTCTCCTTCCCTCCCTTGTCTCCCTTCCTCCCCTTCCCTCCCTCGTCTCTCTTCCTCTCCTTCCCTCCCACGTTTCTCTTCCTCCTTCCCTCCCTCGTCTCTCTTCCTCCCCTTTCCTCCCTCGTTTTTCTTCCTCTCTTTCCCTCCCTCGTCTTTCTTCCTCTACTTCCTCCCTCGTCTCTCTTCCTCCCCTTCCCCCCTTCCCCCCTCAGCCATCACTCAGGATTCTCATTTTACCCATTACACGCTGGAGACGATTTCCTACTCCTGCCTCCCTCCTATCTCTCCCTATTTTCCTTCCTCCTCCTCTTTCTGACTTTCCTTCCATCCTCCCATCTCTCCCTCGTTTCTTTCCTCCATACATCTTTCCTTCCATCCTCCCATCTCTCCCTCGTTTCTTTCCTCCACACATCTTTCCTTCCATCCTCCCATCTTTCCCTCGTTTCTTTCCTCCATACATCTTTCCTTCCATCCTCCCATCTCTCCCTCGTTTCTTTCCTCTATCATTCCTTCCCTCCCATCTCTCCCTCGTTTCTTTCCTCCATACATCTTTCCTTCCCTCCCATCTCTCCTTCGTTTCTTTCCTCCACACATCTTTCCTTCCCTCTGTCTATGGGCTGTGTATGGAAACATGTGCCTGTCTTCATCTTTACACAGCTGATTTTGGACCAGGGACGGTATTTATTAAAGGGAGATTATTTTGTTGGTCAATTCAAAGGCTACTGATTCCTCCTAACTATGTCAGGAAACGGACTCCCTCAATGGTACTAAAAGAGGATCATCTGTTTCGTGGCATAGTTTGGAGGAATCATACACCTTCCAATTCACCTACAAGAAAATCTCCCCTTAATATCAGTCAGTCGTCCATTCCTCTACAGAGCCCAACCAACTTAAGTCTCCTGTATCGATCGTAATGTACAGTGCCGGACATAGGAAACAGACACACTTACAACGGGGGCCCTCATTGAGCATAATATGGCAGGATGGGCCACTCACTACACATGCACTTCGTCTCATCCTATACCATATGCTTGATGAGGGGCCCGTTTAAGGGGAGGGTATAGTTTCGACATTTTTAGAGATAATGATTCCTCCAAACTATTCCAAGCAACAGGCCACCATTATTTTTGTTCATCTGGTCCTGTTTCCTGGCATACTTTAGAGGAAATCAAGACACTCCAATGTAACATAAGTATACTCTCCCCTTAAAGCGTGTATGTTGTTTCATATGTCCACAGCTGTACATGACTTGGGGCAGGGCTAATACATGGGTCAGTATGTTATTGTGTGTATGTGTGTATAGACTCTAATCCTAAAAAACAAGAATAATAGTAATTCCATAAGAGAGAGAAATTCAACTCATTTTCAGATAGTTTTATACAAGGCTACGAATACCTAGCCAGTATCTCTGCTTGTCGTAAAAGGCCACTAAATGGGGCTTTCATTTCTTCAACTGTCCCTTTTTTCTTTTCATCTATTACCTTTTGTGCTTACTGTCCCACCTCTCAATCATCATCTTCCCCGGGCGCCATATGACCTCGCTGTTGCGGAGCCTAATATCAATCTACCAATCCGACTATTTGACTCGGTAGGGTTGAGGGTTCAATTAGGGCCCAGTGTCACAAAGGGCGGTATGCAGGAACATTCATGGTGTATACGATGGCTTGGTACAGGTACTGTACATAGACTCCATACACACACTACACAACCATCGTATCGGTCCCACACTATCATCAACACCATGGACAGTCTTGCACACGGACCAAAGTATTACGATTGACATGTGCTCGTCATCCACACACGTTTATTTGTTTATTTGTTTAATATTTATTTGCTTATTTCTTTGTTCATGTATTTATTTATTTATTTATTTATTTATTTATTTATTTATTTATTTATTTATTTTATTATCATTATTATTATCTTTAAACTTGCTGTGTTGGTGAGTTGATAGGATGAATCGCACACCAAACAAAACAGGCCTTGTAAATTGAGCAGCCAGCCAGGTACCCAGCCAGTCAACAAACCACGTGTCTTTGCATGGGTTTTTTGCAGATCGTAAACATGTGTGTAAAGCAACGTACTGCATGTAGTTAAGGAGCCTGTGATCATGCATGGGAATTTGAGACTTCTGAGTCCTCCCAACTACGCTACGAAACAAGTTCTTTCCATATATTCTGGTGTTTCGTGGCAATATTTGAAAAAGGACTCATTTAACTCCAATTTTCTGACGACATCACAGGGTCCCTTAACTTTAAATAATACATACCGGTACCCTTAATCCAGAATGGCATAATATCAGTGTGTTTCATATATGGGTTTGAGAGATCGTGAACATGTGTATAATAATCGTATATCCTGTAGTTATCTTTAATTAAATAATACCATTAATCCAGAAAGGCATAATATCGGTGTGTTTCATACCATTAAGGGGGAAGTTTTGTGTTGGTAAATCTGGAGCAACTGAATCCTACAAGCAACAAAAACACTATTATTTTTGCTCTTCTGGTCCTGTTTCCTAGCATACTTTGGAGGAATCATGGCACTCCAATGTACCAAAAATGAATTATATACCACCTTATATTTACTTCTTGTGTGTATTGACTATATGGGTTATCAAGTCTTATATTGTTGTTTTGTGCCTTGTCACCTAATTATTTTTTTTATTTTTTTTTTTCGTTCCATCTTTTGTTGTTGTTGTTGTTTCTTGCTTGTGTCCGTCTCAGTCTCTCATTCACTGTTTTTTCTCCCTCTCACTTCCCCTTCCTCTCTCCCTCTCACCTTCCCATTCCTCTCTCCCTTCCCTCCCCTTCCTCTCTCCCTTCCCTTCCCCTTCCTCTCTCCCTCCCACCTCCTCTTCCTCTCTCCCTCCCACCTTCCCTTCCTCTCTCCCTCGCTCATTATCGTCCTCCCTCCCCTTCCTCTCTCCCTCTCACCTCCCCATTCCTCTCACCTCCCCTTCCCTCCCCTCCCTCTCTCCCTCTCACCTCCCCCTTCCTCTCACTTCCCCTTCCTCTCTCCCTCTCTCATTATCGTCCTCCCTCCCTCTTCACGTAAGCTTTTCTTTTTCCACTTTTTTCTCTCCTTCATTCCTGCTCACCCCTCCTTCACCCCTCCTTCACTCTTCTTCACTCTCCATTCCTATACTCACTCACCCCTCCTTCACTCTCCATTCCTACTTACTCACCCCTCCTTCACTCTTCTTCACTCTCCATTACTACTCACTCACCCCTCCACTCTCCTTCACTCTCCATTACTACTCACTCACCCCTCCTTCACTCTCCATTCCTATACTCACCCCTCCTTCACTCTCTATTCCTATACTCACCCCTCCTTCATTCTCCATTACTACTTACTCACCCCTCCTTCACTCTCTTTCACTCTTCTTCACTGTCCATTACTACTTACTCACCCCTCCACTCTCCTTCACTCTCCATTACTACTCACTCACCCCTCCTTCACTCTCCATTCCTATACTCACCCCTCCTTCACTCTCTATTCCTATACTCACCCCTCCTTCATTCTCCATTACTACTTACTCACCCCTCCTTCACTCTCTTTCACTCTTCTTCACTGTCCATTACTACTTACTCACCCCTCCTTTACTCTCCATTACTACTCACTCACCCCTCCTTTACTCTCCATTACTACTCACTCACCCCTCCTTCACTCTCCATTCCTACTTACTCACCCCTCCTTCACTCTTCTTCACTCTCCATTACTACTCACTCACCCCTCCACTCTCCTTCACTCTCCATTACTACTCACTCACCCCTCCTTCACTCTCCATTACTACTTACTCACCCCTCCTTCACTCTCCATTCCTACTCACTCACCCCTCCTTCACTCTCCATTCCTATACTCACCCCTCCTTTACTCTCCATTCCTACTTACTCACCCCTCCTTCACTCTCCATTACTACTCACTCTTCTTCACTCTCCATTCCTACTCACTCACCCCTCCTTTACTCTCCATTCCTATACTCACCCCTCCTTCACTCTCCTTTCTTCCTTCATTCTTCTTCCCTCCTCCTAACCTTCTTATTTAGTCCCTAGTCTTGGTGTGAATTACCTTCGTGTTTTGCCTTCCACATTAAACCTTATACTTCCCTTCACATGTTCCCTCCACTGTGAGTCCCTTCTCCTCTACACACACACACACACACACTCTCTCTCTCTCTCTCTCTCTCTCTCTCTCTCTCTCTCTCTCTCTCTCTCTCTCTCTCTCTCTCTCTCTCTCTCTCTCTCTCTCTCTCTCTCTCTCTCTCTCTCTCTCTCCTTTCTTCATTTGACCCCCCCATCTCGTCCCTCTGTATTTTCTTCAGTCCTATTCTTTCACTTCTCTCACTTCCCCCTTCAGTTCCCCTTTAACCCCTACCATGCCCACTTCTACTCCCCCCCCCCCCTGCTTCCCTCCCTCCCTCTCTGTTATAGTCTTGGGACCATTACGCAAATTACACCTCCGGCTGAGACCTGGTGGCTTCTGATTCCTCCTGACTATGCCACGAAACAAGCTCCTTCAACGTAGGTGGTGTTTCGTGGCAATGTTTGAAGGACTCACTAACCTTCAATTTTCTGACTACAACATTGGGAGGGGAGGGGTCCTTAAAGAGGAAGGGGAAGACCACACACACACACACACACACACACACACACACACCCACACACACACACACTAAGACACCAAAAGAGAAAGACGACCAAGCAAAGAGTGGAAGGTAAAAATTCCCCTCCCTTCTCTTCCTATTCCTGTGGGAGATGGAACACAGGAAGAAAAGGAAAGGAAAGTTGGGAAGAGGAGGAGGAATACAAAAGAATACAAAGGAAATCAAACAGCAGAAGACCTGTTGGTTGGTGGTGCTTACTAGGAGAAATAGGAGGAGGAGGAGGAGGAGAAAGAGAAAGAAAAGAATAACAATAACGGGTGGAGAAGTGTAACATTAAATAAGGCCTCTATCCGGCATTGAACTAATAATGAGTGATGGTAATAATGAAGAAAAGTCATCATAAGAGGAACTCAGCTCATGTGTTGAAGAAAACATATTAGATGAAAAAATCAGACTAGAGTTGAGTGCCTCTTGCCTGACAATGAGACGAACCATAGGATATTATCACGATTAGGTAATGTAGAGTGGAAGGGAGTCTTGTGGGTGTGTGGGGGGGGGGATATGTCACGGGGAGGGTGTGTCACGTGGAAGAAGTCTAGCGTGGGTGGGTGGTGGCAGCTTGTGGGGAGTGTGACATGAGGAACAGACAGACAGACAGCCTCGCGTGACCACCACTACAACAAATGTTACCGCAGTCTCCTGGTTAACCTGGGGGAAGTACAGTGTTGGTAAATCTGGAGCAACTGATTCTTCCAAACTATCCCAAGCAACAGAACACCATTACTTTATTCATCTGGTCCTGTTTCCTGGCATACTCTGGAGGAATCATGGCACTCCAATTTGCCAAAAGTATACAATCCCCTTAAAATACACCCAGGCTGCTGCTGTTATCATCTTTCCTCATTGTCCATTTCCATACTGAGAAGCTGATCGTGGAGGTGCCAGTATACTATAAACAGTCAAGAAATGTAATTGTTTATACTATATTCGTGTCGTATCTGTAATTCTGGGACATCAGACTGGCTCATTAGTGTTGCTTCCGTCTCGCATTTACCACATCACTAGATCCAGACTGTGACTCGGCTACACGCAAACCTTGAGGGGATGCAGGGTAGCGACTTCTTGCAACTGTAGTGAGGTTATAATATGATCGGTATGGTTTATCTCGGTGGTATTAAATTTCTTACCTGCAGTTCGTATAGTACCGAATATTATATAACTTGATATTATTTCGCATAGTATTTTTCACACGTTTTGCGTTACCGTCTGTACAGTAATCATATCACATGGTTCCGTCTCGTGTGTTCATGCAGAGGCTAAAATTTAATGTCCTCTCCACAACTCTCCTTCACCCCACCCTCCTCTCCCTGCCTACCCTCGTCCCTACACTCCTACCCTCCCTACTCTCCCTGCCAATCCTTCTCCCTGTCTATCCTTCTCTCTACTCTTCTCTCCCTGCCAATCATCCTCCCTACTCTTCTCTCCCTGCCAATCATCCTCCCTACTCTTCTCTCCCTGCCAATCCTCCTCCCTATTCTTCTCTCCTTGCCAGTCCTCCTCCCTACTCTTTTCTCCCTGTCTATCCTTCTCTCTACTCTTCTCTCCCAGCACACACTTCACTTTCCTCAACACTCAGCTGTCTTGCTCAAGGTTTCTCCACGAAATCGACTAAACGCAAATCAATCACCTTAAAATAGCTCATTATTAAGTTTCACCTCCGCCCCTACTGATGCTCCCTCTACTACCACACTCACCTACACCCACCACTACCACTACCACTATTTACCTATACCCACCACTACCACTACCACTATTCACCTATACCCACCACTACCACTACTCACCTACCCACCATCACCACTACCACTACCCACCCACTCATCACCACCACCACTACCACTACCCAACCCATCGATCACCACTACCACCCATCACCTCCACCACCACCAATACTCACCCATCACCATCACCACCACCATCACTACTCTACTCTCTCACACAACACTCACAATGTTGAATAGTTGTGTTCATGTTTATCTTCTGTCTCAGGTCCAGTACACCAGGAGGCCAAGAGATAGTGAGTGTTATATTGAGTTTGTTGTACTGTACACACTCTCTCTCTCTCTCTCTCTCTCTCTCTCTCTCTCTCTCTCTCTCTCTCTCTCTCTCTCTCTCTCTCTCTCTCTCTCTCTCTCTCTCTCTCTCTCTCTCTCTCTCTCTCTCTCTCTCTCTCTCTCTCTCTCTCTCTCTCTCTCTCTCTCTCTCTCTCTCTCTCTGCATTTCCTTTCTTGCTTCTCGTTAATCTCCCTTTTGTCTCTTTCTGCACAAGGTTTTTTCCACCTCACTCTGCTCCTGTATTAAGACCCATTTTATTTCACATTTGTATTGTATCAGAAAATTATCGCTCTCAGTATATTGGGATTTTTATACAGTGGCAAGGTGTCATTGAGTGTAGGTTGTAAAATGAGGTGTTGACAGGTAAAAAAATAATAGTTATTTATCGCTTTCTCTGTCAACCCTCATAACTGCTGTTGCTAAGATTATGCATTATTTTATACACCATTTTACCTGTCCTATATCTTCATGGTTCATTAAACGTACAGTCACGAGCACTAATAAGTATCCAGGTGTGCTTTGAATACCTAGAGACAGTAAATAAATACACAATAATATCTCCATTGGAAATACTTCGTTGGTGAATAGAATCAAAGCTTCAACCAAAGCTGTATACTTATATTAGTGCTCGTGACTGTACATATAAGTGTGATTATAGAACTGGGAATTTGGGCAGAGCTTGGTGTGTCGTAATATTCATCACTGTCTTCAACCGGTGATCCATTACTCTATACTGAAGAGGCTAATTTGGTCGTGGAATGGCCTTGAACAGAGATGGGACAATTATCTATACATATACAAAATATATACTATTCTATATACTGTATAGTCAGTCGGCGCAATAGTCAGTCTCGTCGTAAACACCCCTACCCCCTCCTTAAGTAACTTCAGATATGAGCTTTGATCCAATTGATAAACTTTGGCCCATAAACCTCGCCCCTGTAGCAAACTTGATACATTTACCTCGCTAAGGATCCCACCCACTCACCCTTTCTTCCTTCCTTCTTGTGTGTATGTCATTCAGAACTTTTATTGTTATATAGTGTGTTTGTCAAAGAGTTGTGGTGAAGGAGGGAACTGGGGTGGTTTGGGGATATTGGTTCTGGTTAGGGGACTGGGGTGAGGAGGGTAGGTACTAGTTATCGTAAAGGGGTGAAGTTGTGGTGAATTGGAGAAGAGAGGGTTGTGATGAAGGGGTAAAGTTGGGGAGAGTTGAGGAAGAGAGGGTTGTAGTATAGGGGTAGGGTAATGCTGGGGAGAGTTGGGGAAGAGAGGGTTGTGATGAAGGGGTAAAGTTGTGGAGAGTTGGGGAAGAGAGGGTTGTAGTATAGGGGTAGGGTAATGCTGGGGAGAGTTGGGGAAGAGAGGGTTGAAGTAAAGGGGTAAAGTTGGGGAAGAGAGGGTTGTGATGAAGGGGTAAAGTTGGGGTGAGTTGGGAAATAGAGGGTTGTAGTAAAGGAGTCAATGTGAAGGAGAGAGGGGGGAGGGGTAGGGGGGTATTCATGGTGGGGAGGGGGTAATGGTTAGGGGTACGTTCACATCCCTGTCGCCTTGATGAGAGCTACGGTTGCCATGGTGATTCTGGTGTGAGGGGGAGGGGGAGGGGGAGGGGGAGAGTAGGGCAGTATAGGGGTGATGGAAAGGGGAAGAAAAAAAGGAGGAGGAGATGAACAAAAGACTAAAGAGAGGATTGGAAGGATGGACGGGGAGAGATGCAGGGGAGGATGTGGAAGTAACAGGATAATGAATTGTAAACACGAGACATGAAGAACTGGCTGGGAGGTGGGGAAAAAATTTATATCAACACGAAGGAAATGAGAGACACATTAGACGGAAGAAGGAGATAAAAAATTAAATGAGAGCTGTGTTGGGGAAAGATAAAGAAAAAGGGGAGGGAGCGAGTGCATAAAATAGAGGAGGGGAAAAAATTGAAGAGATATGGAAATTCTAAAGTAGGGAAACATAATGTGCCTTTTTTTTTTTTTTCTCCAGTGGCGACATGTAAACACACAAATCAGATACACACATAATCCTAGACTTCACTTGCCAAAACACACATACACACTCTTACGTCTACACAAACTATAGGCAAACTTGCTCTACACTTTTAGTACATTGGAGTGCCTTGATTCCTCCAAAGTATGCTGGGAAACACGACCAGTTGAACGATAATAATGGTGTCCCGTTGCTTGGAATAGTTTGGAGGAATCACTCGCTCCAGATTTACCCAATGTATTACCCCCTTAATTAACTCGACATGCTGAGAGGAGAGAGACAGAAACAGAAAGAAAAACAAATAAACACCAAGGAGGGGAAATGAAACAAAAAAGAACTGAGGAAGAAACGAAAAGGAAATACCAGAGAGTAAAGGGAAACAAGAAAGGAAAGGAAAGGGGAGATAGATGGTAGATAGAGGGAAAGAAAGGAAAGCAATGGAGGGAAAATGCATAGAGTGATATGATAGAAGAAGTGAGAGTCCGAGTAATATAAGACGGAAGTGAGAGAGAGGACGGAAGTGAGAGAAAGCAGGAGAAGAGGGGGGGAGTTAGTAAAGGTCACACACACACACACACACACACACACGCTATATATCACTCCCTCACATAATTCAGTTGCTCTCAATATTTCACTCCCGTCCGACTGTGTGTGTGTGTGGTGTGTGTGTCTGTGTGTGTGTGTGTGTGTGTGTGTGTGTGTGTGTGTGTGTGTGTTAATGGGAGAGACAGACAGACAAAGAGAGAGAGGAGGGGGAGAAACGGAGATGGGAAAAAGGAGAGAGAATTAGAAGTAAAGGTTAATGAGAGAGAAAGAGAAAGGGCGAGATAATTGATTTAACAGACAGAGAAAAGGAAT